>JAAIIK010024697.1:49505-59564 GCA_014706435.1 Silurus glanis
AAATGGCACTAAATTTTATTAACGCGCTATCAATTCGGTGCGCATTTCTGTTTTTACCATTTTAATAAAAAATATAAATAAATAACCAAATATAAAAGAGGCGAAATTAAAACCTCCAGCAAAACATACACTTATTCCCGACGTCCTTTCTTTACTTAGATATAAAATAAATAATTAAACTTCACAGAAAAATATTTTTATTCAGTAAACATTTGTTTTATTTATGCGCCAAGTCTCAAATCAAACACCAAATCCACCACGATTCACACAATTTACCCTCTGGGTGGCGTTTTGTGGGTTTTTCCCTCATAATGGTGAAACGAACTTAAATTACTGTCCTTACTAATCGTACAGATAAAAACAATACATCATTCAAATCTGTAAAATGTCTATAATTATATATAAAAGCTTCTGGACTTGACTTGAAGAGGTGCAGTTTCTCTGGTATCACCTCATTAACTGTCCGTGTGGAAACATAGCAAAGGTTCCGTTTGGTGTCCTGATGATTTACATCATTTAAACCACCATTATTACTTTAAAATATTTACAAGAATTTTTTTGTCTTCATGCTCTATATTGCATTCATATTTCTAAATGTCCATGTTGCTTAAAGTATTAAAAACAGGAAGTATTAATATATGGTACATTTAGAACAGATAGAAATGTGCGATTAATTATTTAATTTGATTGACAACCTTTATACATACAATGTACATATTACATAGTATATCTTTTTTACTCCTCATTACATCTGCACTATTTTTATCTATATGTATCTTTGTCTTTATATCCTTACTGTACATTCTGCCCAACATTTCACATTCATGTATATATGTGTATATAATGTGTGCGTATGTGTATATATACAGGTAGTCGTCGACTTACGACCTATGCAACTTACGACCATTCGACTTTACGACCACAATCGCTAGCCGCGGCGTACGACAGTGCGTACCAGCTTCCGGCATCATTTCACAGTACTGTACATATAGCCTACTCTACTTACGACCAAATCGTGTTACGACCGGTCTGTCGGAAACAATCGTGGTCGTAAGTCGACGACTACCTGTATGTATATATATATATATATATATATATATTACACATACATACATACATACATACATACATACATACATACATACAGTGCCTTGCGAAAGTATTCGGCCCCCTTGAACCTTGCGACCTTTTGCCACATTTCAGGCTTCAAACATAAAGATATAAAACTGTAATTTTTTGTGAAGAATCAACAACAAGTGGGACACAATCATGAAGTGGAACGAAATTTATTGGATATCTCAAACTTTTTTAAGAAATAAAAAACTGAAAAATTGGGCGTGCAAAATTATTCAGCCCCCTTAAGTTAATACTTTGTAGCGCCACCTTTTGCTGCGATTACAGCTGTAAGTCGCTTGGGGTATGTCTCTCAGTTTTGCACATCGAGAGACTGAAATCTTTGCCCATTCCTCCTTGCAAAACAGCTCGAGCTCAGTGAGGTTGGATGGAGAGCATTTGTGAACAGCAGTTTTCAGTTCTTTCCACAGATTCTCGATTGGATTCAGGTCTGGACTTTGACTTGGCCATTCTAACACCTGGATATGTTTATTTGTGAACCATTCCATTGTAGATTTTGCTTTATGTTTTGGATCATTGTCTTGTTGGAAGACAAATCTCCGTCCCAGTCTCAGGTCTTTTGCAGACTCCATCAGGTTTTCTTCCAGAATGGTCCTGTATTTGGCTCCATCCATCTTCCCATCAATTTTAACCATCTTCCCTGTCCCTGCTGAAGAAAAGCAGGCCCAAACCATGATGCTGCCACCACCATGTTTGACAGTGGGGATGGTGTGTTCAGGGTGATGAGCTGTGTTGCTTTTACGCCAAACATAACGTTTTGCATTGTTGCCAAAAAGTTCGATTTTGGTTTCATCTGACCAGAGCACCTTCTTCCACATGTTTGGTGTGTCTCCCAGGTGGCTTGTGGCAAACTTTAAACGACACTTTTTATGGATATCATTAAGTAATGGCTTTCTTCTTGCCACTCTTCCATAAAGGCCAGATTTGTGCAGTATACGACTGATTGTTGTCCTATGGACAGAGTCTCCCACCTCAGCTGTAGATCTCTGCAGTTCATCCAGAGTGATCATGGGCCTCTTGGCTGCATCTCTGATCAGTCTTCTCCTTGTATGAGCTGAAAGTTTAGAGGGACGGCCAGGTCTTGGTAGATTTGCAGTGGTCTGATACTCCTTCCATTTCAATATTATCGCTTGCACAGTGCTCCTTGTGATGTTTAAAGCTTGGGAAATCTTTTTGTATCCAAATCCGGCTTTAAACTTCTCCACAACAGTATCTCGGACCTGCCTGGTGTGTTCCTTGTTCTTCATGATGCTCTCTGCGCTTTAAACGGACCTCTGAGACTATCACAGTGCAGGTGCATTTATACGGAGACTTGATTACACACAGGTGGAGTCTATTTATCATCATTAGTCATTTAGGCCACATTGGATCATTCAGAGATCCTCACTGAACTTCTGGAGAGAGTTTGCTGCACTGAAAGTAAAGGGGCTGAATAATGTTGCACGCCCAATTTTTCAGTTTTTTATTTGTTAAAAAAGTTTGAGATATCCAATAAATTTCGTTCCATTTCATGATTGTGTCCCACTTGTTGATTCTTCACAAAAAATTACAGTTTTATATCTTTGTATATATATATATATATATATATACAGTGGGTACGGAAAGTATTCAGACCCCCTTAAATTTTTTACTCTTTGTTATAGTGCAGCCTTTTGCTAAAATCATTTAAGTTCATTCTTCTTCCTCATGAATGTACACACAGCACCCCATATTGACAGAAAAACACAGAATTATTGACATTGTTGCAGATTTATTAAAAAAGAAAAACTGAAATATCACATGGTCCTAAGTATTCAGACCCTTTGCTGTGACACTCATATATTTAACTTAGGTGCTTTCCATTTCTTCTGATCATCCTTGAGATGGTTCTACACCTTCATTTGAGTCCAGCTGTGTTTGATTATACTGATTGGACTTGATTAGGAAAGCCACACACCTGTCTATATAAGACCTTCCAGATCACAATGCATGTCAGAGCAAATGAGAATCATGAGGTCAAAGGAACTGCCTGAAGAGCTCAGAGACAGAATTGTGGCAAGGCACAGATCTGGCCAAGGTTACAAAAAGATTTCTGCTGCACTTAAGGTTCCTAAGAGCACAGTGGCCTCCATAATCCTCAAATGGAAGACGTTTGGGACGACCAGAACCCTTCCTAGAGCTGGCCGTCCGGCCAAACTGAGCTATCGGGGGAGAAGAGCCTTGGTGAGAGAGGTAAAGAAGAACCCAAAGATCACTGTGGCTGAGCTCCAGAGATGCAGTCAGGAGATGGGAGAAAGTTGTAGAAAGTCAACCATCACTGCAGCCCTCCACCAGTCGGGGCTTTATGGCAGAGTGGCCCGACGGAAGCCTCTCCTCAGTGTAAGACACATGAAAGCCCGCATGGAGTTTGCTAAAAAACACCTGAAGGACTCCAAGATGGTGAGAAATAAGATTCTCTGGTCTGATGAGACCAAAATAGAACTTTTTGGCCTTAATTCTAAGCGGTATGTGTGGAGAAAACCAGGCACTGCTCATCACCTGTCCAATACAGTCCCAACAGTGAAGCATGGTGGTGGCAGCATCATGCTGTGGGGGTGTTTTTCAGCTGCAGGGACAGGACGACTGGTTGCAATCGAGGGAAAGATGAATGCGGCCAAGTACAGGGATATCCTGGACGAAAACCTTCTCCAGAGTGCTCTGGACCTCAGACTGGGCCGAAGGTTTACCTTCCAACAAGACAATGACCCTAAGCACACAGCTAAAATAACGAAGGAGTGGCTTCACAACAACTCCGTGACTAATCTTGAATGGCCCAGCCAGGGTCCTGACTTAAACCCAATTGAGCATCTCTGGAGAGACCTAAAAATGGCTGTCCACCAGCGTTTACCATCCAACCTGACAGAACTGGAGAGGATCTGCAAGGAGGAATGGCAAAGGATCCCCAAATCCAGGTGTGAAAAACTTGTTGCATCTTTCCCAAAAAGACTCCTGGCTGTATTAGATCAAAAGGGTGCTTCTACTAAATACTGAGCAAAGGGTCTGAATACTTAGGACCATGTGATATTTCAGTTTTTCTTTTTTAATAAATCTGCAACAATGTCAACAATTCTGTGTATTTCTGTCAGTATGGGGTGCTATGTGTACATTCATGAGGAAGAAGAATGAACCTAAATGATTTTAGCAAATGGCTGCAATATAACAAAGAGTGAAAAATTTAAGGGGGTCTGAATACTTTCCGTACCCACTGTATATGTAACCGGTGGCTCGCATCACCAGTTATAAATTCACTTTACTGCGTTGTGTAGTGTAGTGGAGACAGACACGGGACAACAGGCGGCGGTTTCACTGGCTTTTATCTGGTGTAAAACAAATAAAAGCAGCCTCTGAGCACATTCACCCTTATTTTGCTCTATAAAACAAATGTGATGAAGATTCAATTACCATGCGCCCCTCATCTCCACCAAAGACACAAATACAACTTAACTTGGGCAAAATGACAAAAATAGCCACACAGGTAAGTAAAACAACATAATACACATAATTTGCAATAAAGATATATATATAAAAGCAACAATTAAAATAAAGATTGATGAGGATTAGCAGGAGCCAAAAATAACCCACCTCTTCCATGCATTAACAATGCCAAGAGGAAGAGGAGGAGACAAAACAGGAAATTATGTAGGCTCATGATGACATCACAGCAATTAAAGGGGAAAGGTGCTCATTCAGGCAGGTACACCAGATATATTAAAAACCATTTTGTGAGAATTATAACATCCATCCATCCATCAATGCACATGTTTTAACAGAACACTTTCTGTACCTGTTATATATATATATATATATATATATACACACACTCGCAATCAGAAATATTCAACCCCCTCACCTCAATAGACAATTGTCAGGAATCCCCCTGCCATGCCACCTTCGGCGGCTGTCATGCCTCGGTGCTTCGGGAAATGCCCTGCTCCTTCTCACGTGTGCCCCGCCCACATGGAGCTTCTCGCAAACGGGCTTCATTGAGAACACCTGAGGCTCATTAAATCGCTCATCACACCACCTACATAAACCCCACATTCACCCACACTCCAGTTCCGTTATTGTATGTTCATGCATGTCGGTGTAGGTTCATGTGTGTCTATGCACGTTCATGCCCGTTCATGTATGTTCCTGTGTGTTCGTGTGTGTGTGTGTTCGCGTATGCTTATCCCCGCTACGTACCGTTCGACTCGGACTCTCTCTCTCTTCGTGTAGACCGTGCCCCTTTCCAGGCGCGCCGTGGATAGCACTTTCACGACTCGGGTTCCGACTCTGACATTGTGGACCGCGCCTCTTTCCAGGCGCACCTGGGACATTACTTTCGTTTTTCCCAGATTCCTCCAGTTGGATTATATTAACAAACTGCCTCTCTTCAGTTCGGGACTTTGTGGACCGCGCTTTCGAAGCGTACCACCGGATTATCCCTGCGAACGCAGGTATTTGTGTTGGCTCTGCCTTTGAGTTAAATAAAGTTTGTTTGCTGTTACTACGGCTTCCGCCTCCGTTTCCCGCATGACAACAATACAGTGATGTTGATGAAAGATAATTAAAATAAATGGTAAAAAAAAAACTCGTGAAATAACAAACAATATTTATTGATACATATTTGAGTTATTTTGACAACAGAAGTTGACTTAACTTTGAAGTTCAAATGAAAATTGTAAGTCTTGTAACACATGAGCATGTGCAGTATTATTCAACCCCCAGCTTCAGTACCTTGTGGAGCGCCCTTTAGTTTTTAATAACTTCTAACAAGCGTTTTCGATAAGTGCTGACAAGCTTCTTACACCTCTCGAATTGGAATCTTTGCCCATTCTTCACGTGCAAAAGCCTCTAACTCAGTGATGTTTGACGGCTTCCGGGCTGCAACTGCCTTCTTCAAATCCCACCAAAGATTTTTAATTGGATTTAAATCTGGTGACTGAAAAGGCCACTCCAGGACACTCCAGCATCTTTTCCCCAACCAAGCTTTGGTTGATTTGGAGGTGTGCTTTGGATTATTGTCTTGCTGGAAGATCCAGTGATCACCAAGGTTTAATTTGTCAACAGAAGGCATCATGTTCTTCTTCAAAATGACCTGGTATTTCTGGGAATCCATGATGCCAGGTACACAATCAAGATTGCCAGTTCCTGCTGCAGAAAAACAGCCCCACATCATAATTGACCCACTTCCGTGCTTGACCGTGGGGATGGTATTCTTCTGGTCATAAGCCTGACCTTTTGCACGCCAGACATACCGCTGGTCCATATGTCCAAAAAGTTCCAGTTTGGGTTCATCAGTCCATAGAACTGTCTCCCAGAACTCTGTAGTTTTATCCAAATTTCTCCTGGCATATTCTAGTCGACTCCTGATGTTCCTTGAGGTCAAGAGTGGAGTGCGTCTTGGGGTCCTTGATTATTCAGTACACGTCTTATAGTTGCCACTGAAGCACTTGTACCAGCCTTCATCATGTCATCCTGTAGCTGTCTTGCAGTCACATGGGGGTTTTTCTTAGCTGTCCTGACTAAGTTGCTAAGGGCCCTTGATGAAATTGTGAGCTTTCTTCCACGGCCAGGCAGGTTTGCAGCTGTTCCATAAGTTTTAAACTTCCTTATAATGCTCCCAATGGTGTCTCTTGGAATGTTAAATCTTTTGGAAATCTTCTTATACCCATGGCCCTATTTCATGTGATGAAATAATTTCCTCTCTCAGCTTTTGTGGAAGCTCCTTTGTCTTTCCCATGCTTGCAACTCACCTTGAACACCTTTATGGTCGGGGTTTATATATGCATCACAGCTGAAGCAAATGAAGGATCGTTATAGAGTTCCCAAAGGCTTAATGATGTTTCAGCTCCACTTCAGGCCATAAAAACTGTCAGAAAGCTTTAAAAACAACAATATTATATAGGGGTTGAATAATTGTGACATGGCGATCTTAATAAAATATACTGTTACACATAAATACTACATCATACATTTTCTGTGTTGATTTGATGTATCACTAAACTCATTAAGAAGCCATCCAAAGCAGAATCCTGCACTTTGAAAAGATTTTCATTTATAAATCCTTCAAACTCTTTAGGGGTTGAATATTTCTGATTGCAAGTGTGTTTTATATATATATATATATATATATATATGTTCAAAATAATAGCAGTACAATGTGACTAACCAGATTAATCCAGGTTTTTAGTATATTTTTTATTGCTACGTGACAAACAAGTTACCAGTTGGTGCAGTAGATTCTCAGAAAACAAACAAGAACCATCATTCATGATATGCACGCTCGTAAGGCTGTGCAATTGGGCAATTAGTTGAAAGGGGTGTGTTCAAAAAAATAGCAGTGTATGCCGTTGACTGTACAAACTCAAAACTATTTTGTACAAACATTTTTATTTCTAGGATTTAGCAATCCTGTGAATCACTAAACTAATATTTAGTTGTATGACCACAGTTTTTTAAAACTGCTTCACATCTGTGTGCCATGGAGTCAACCAACTTGTGGCACCTCTCAGCTGTTATTCCACTCCATGATTCTTTAACAACATTCCACAATTCATTTACATTTCTTGGTTTTGCTTCAGAAACAGCATTTTTGATATCACCCCACAAGTTCTCGATTGGATTAAGGTCCGGGGATTGGGCTGGCCACTCCATAACATTAATTTTGTTGGTTTGGAACCAAGACTTTGCTCGTTTACTAGTGTGTTTGGGGTCATTGTCTTGTTGAAACAACCATTTCAAGGGCATGTCCTCTTCAGCATAAGGCAACATGACCTCTTCAAGTATTTTGACATATGCAAACTGATCCATGATCCCTGGTATGCGATAAATAGGCCCAACACCATAGTAGGAGAAACATGCCCATATCATGATGCTTGCACCACCATGCTTCACTGTCTTCACTGTGTAGTGTGGCTTGAATTCAGAGTTTGGGGGTCGTCTCACAAACTGTCTGTGGCCCTTGGACCCAAAAAGAACAATTTTACTCTCATCAGTCCACAAAATGTTCCTCCATTTCTCTTTAGGCCAGTTGATGTGTTCTTTGGCAAATTGTAACCTCTTCTGCACATGCCTTTTTTTTAACAGAGGGACTTTGCGGGGGATTCTTGAAAATAGATTAGCTTCACACAGACGTCTTCTAACTGTCACAGTACTTACAGGTAACTCCAGACTGTCTTTGATCATCCTGGAGCTGATCATTGGCTGAGCCTTTGCCATTCTGGTGGTTCTTCGATCCATTTTGATGGTTGTCTTCCGTTTTCTTCCACGTCGCTCTGGTTTTGCTCTCCATTTTAAGGCATTGGAGATCATTTTAGCTGAACAGCCTATAATTTTTTGCACCTCTTTATAGGTTTTCCCCTCTCCAATCAACTTTTTAATCAAAGTACGCTGTTCTTCTGAACAATGTCTTGAACGACCCATTTTCCTCAGGCTTTCAAATGCATGTTCAACAAGTGCTGGCTTCATCCTTAAATAGGGGCCACCTGATTCACACCTGTTTTTTCACAAAATTGATGACCTCAGTGATTGAATGCCACATTGCTATTTTTTTGAACACACCCCTTTCAACTAATTGCCCAATTGCACAGCCTTACGAGCGTGCATATCATGAATGATGGGTCTTGTTTGTTTTCTGAGAATCTACTGCACCTACTGGTAACTTGTTTGTCACGTAGCAATAAAAAATATACTAAAAACCTGGATTATTCTGGTTAGTCACATTGTACTGCTATTATTTTGAACATAACTGTATGTATATATATATATATATATATATATATATATATATATATATCTATATATATATCTATATATAGAATACATTCTTTTATTAAGCTTGCACATTTCTTCTTCAATGCCATAACCTTAGAACATCTATCTGTACTTCTTAACGATGTCCACACGTCTCTGCACTGCTATAGCTTTTATATTTATTCACATGCTGTAAGTATGCTACATATTTATCTTCACTATTTGCAGTATTGCTACTTTTTGCAATTCTGGTAGATGCCAAACTGATCAATCGATCTATCTATCTCTCTATCTATCTAATATTAATATGATGTGAGGTCCAGTTACCAGAGTGACACTAAAACAGGTAGAAGTAATAACTACTTTTTACTGAAGTACATGTCAGAGCCAAGACTTCTTTACTTTCACTTGAGTAAAAAAGTATAATCAGTACTTCAATTTTTACCCGAGTATTTTAAAACATGAGTATCTGTACTTCTACTTAAGTAAAGGATGTGTGTACTTTTGCCACCTCTGGATAAAACCCACTTTGTCATTGTGTCACAGGCTTTTTTATAGGGATAGGAAATTAGACATCTTACCTGCCGTTTCTTTGAATTAAGCCTACAACTCCTGCAGGAAGCTCAATAGTGATAAGTTCCACTGGCAAAAATGTTGCATATTCAGTGCTACTGGTGTCACATGAAACTACTATATCTAACTGCATCTAACTAAACTGTGACTTCCTCAGCTGTAGACACTGACCAGCTAGTAAAGCTCACCTTCTTCATCTGAATGATTCTCTTTTCCTGACAGATCCTTTTGGAATTCTGAACTTGGAAAAATTACTGCTTCTATCAAAACAACAATATAATATGACTGTTATATTCTTATGCTAGTCCGCTACGTTTAAAGATGCTGACAATTAATATATAAACTCATCTGAACATACCATTCGGATCAATGTCAATTTCATCTAGGTTCTTTCCACTGAACTCCCCGAGTCTTCCTGTCTCCAATGCCATCAACATGTTGCTTATCTTGGCAAGCTGGAGAGTGCTTTCAGCAAGTCTGTAATATTCTCTGAGTACCCTCACATCATGGCCTACAAAGTCTGCCAGCTGATCCAATTCTGTATTATTAAGGTTCAGAAAAATTAAAAGTGTTTACGTAGCTTTACTGATCAAAGTG
>JAAIIK010024699.1:3054-13420 GCA_014706435.1 Silurus glanis
ACACACACACACACACACACACACACACACACAATTAATGAATATTCTTAAAATCTCAGATGAAATGAAAGAGAACCTTCTCCATGCTCAGAACATCTGCTTCCTTTTTCTTTTTCTCCTTCTCCTTCCCTTCATCTGCCTGCGAAAGAGAGAGAGGGGGGATGAAAAAGAAAGAAAGAAAGAGTAATTGAAAGAGAGAGAGAGAGCAGAGAAACAGAGGAGAGAGGGGAGGGAAAAGGGGGTTAGAGAAGAGAGTAAGAGAGGAGAAAAAGAGAGGGGAAAGTGATGTAGAGAAAAGAGAGAGAGCAGAGAGAGAGAGTGAAAAAGAGAGAAAGTAAAAGAGCAAGAAAGAGAAAAGACAGATAAAAAGATGAGAGAATGTGGGCGAGAGGATGGAAAGAGAGTAAAAGAGAGAGAAAGAGAGAGAGAGAAAGAGAGAGAGAGAATTCACACAAATATAAATATTAATCTTTTTTGATAGAAGTTCTATCCCTCCATCATCTCCAGACAGTCAGTGAAGGAGTGCACGTATCCCTCCTTACTCTGCGTTCAGGTTCGAGAGTTCTCTTCGATCTGTTCTTCTTCAGTGGATCCTGAAACGTGATGATTTCCACGTCCTGCACTTTCCCGCCTGGACTCCGGGCGGCGAGCGACGTGGAGGCGGAGCTTCGGTGGTGGCAGGGGGCGTCGGTCACGTGACTCACGTACACATCACCGTCTCTACAGTCGGGTTTTTCTGCAATCTGTCTCTGGACCGTTACCTCGTCTTCCTCATCCACTTCCTGTTTCAGTCGGTTCTTCTTCTGCTTTCTGTTGGAGCGCTTGTGTCCATCTCCTGCTCAGAGAGAGAGAGAGAGAGAGAGAGAGAGAGAGAGAGAGAGAGAGAGATGGAAAGAATCCATCCATTCAATCCTAATGTCCTGATCTCCATCCTAATGTTCTGATCTTCACCCTAATGTTCTGATCTCCATCCTGGTGTCCTAAATTCCATCCTAATGTCCTGATCTCCATCCTGGTGTCCTGATCTCCATCCTAATGTTCTGATCTCCATCCTAATCTGCTGATCTTCATCCTAATCTGCTGATCTTCATCCTAATATCCCGATCTCCACCCTAATGTTCTGATCTTCACCCTAATGTTCTGATCTTCACCATAATGTCCTGAATTCCATCCTTATGTCCTGATCTCCATCCGAATGTTCTGATCTTCATCCTAATCTGCTGATCTTCATCCTAATCTGCTGATCTTCATCTTAATGTTCTGATCTTCATCCTAATGTCCCGATCTCCACCATAATGTTCTGATCTTCATCCTAATCTGCTGATCTTCATCTTAATCTGCTGATCTTCATCCTAATGTCCCGATCTCCACCCTAATGTTCTGATCTTCATCCTAATCTGCTGATCTCCACCCTAATGTTCTGAACTCCATCCTACATAACAGTAAATGCAAACATAATCCTTCACATTAGCTTATCACTTAGCATTTCGGAACCACCAACCAAAATCGTAGATCTTGTCCAGAATCCGATCCAAAACGTCGTAATGATCCACGTCGGAATCCTCCTCACGTGCACTTTGCTTTCGCTTCATCGCGATTCAAACCGAAAAAAAAAAGAAAATCACGCAAAACTGAAATCCTTCGCACATGTGTACGCCCGTGGCGAACTTACTTCCGGGTTGTCCCCTCTCAGCCACCGTTATCGCAGCCGCTTTTTCAGGAAATACCATGCGTTTTTTAAGGCTGAACCTAAATCACGTGATTCTTCCTATATAAGCGCACTTCATAGGGAGTGATATAAATAGAGTTTGTAGACTATCTAGGGCACTAGATGTGTAAAAGACCTGCGTTTGGGTGCGAGCCGTGTTAGTTCTTGACACCACCCAATTCGTGGAGTGGTGGAGCAGCTTTCTGGGGGAGATGTTTGAATTGTCAACTTTGGAGAGGCTTTGAGGTGGAAAACATGGCGTCCAAAGTCCTGTATTCGGTAAAGAACGCTGGTTTTGGTGCAATCTAGTCATTTTAGTGCATGTTCCTGGGCTGTCCTAGTTCCTCAATTTTGAAGGAATCTTGTCCTCTAGAACTTCCTCCACAGGGTTCTCATACACAATGTGTGTGCAGGTTCGAGGTCCGGTCCCGAGGAAAAGAGACGATTTCGAGGACGTCCTCGAGGAGAGACGGAAGTCCAGCGACTTCAGATACGCCCTGAAGTGCTACACGCCCGCCGTCTACAGGAACCTGGTGCCCTGTAAAGCCGGAGTCCTGAAGACCCTCGTCCTCCAGTCCGAGGCGGTGAGATACGTCATCAAGCAGGTACGCGTGCAGGACCGTCGCTAGGCAAGATATGAGGAAGGTCCACGGTTGATCCGTTTCCATGTGCCCCTAGGTGGCGGCGGAGACCGGCGAGACTCGGGAGGTGGTGCAGGACGAGGCGTCTCAGGTCCTGGAGGAGATGGCCCACCGTCTGCAGCTCAGCACCATCCGATTCTTCGCCTTCACCCTCAGCAAAGCCTTCAAAGCGCTGTACCGGAGCGTCCGCGTCAACGAGGACGGCGTCCAGAGAGTGAGTCCCGTCCTGCGGTCACGTCCTGCGGTCACGTCCACTCACATGGACCCCCGTCCATCCATCTATCCATCCATCCATCCATTCGTTTGTAGATGTGTCTATGTCTGGTCTCAAATTCTTTCACCATCTGTCCATCCGTCCACATGTTTATTTTACTATCGTTTTTTTTTTTTTTTTATCCAACCATTCAGCAACCCTTCTGTCTGTCCATCTTTCCGTTTAACTACCCTTTATCTTTCTGTTTATCTCAAAGCTTATCCACCCATCAATCTATTAATCTGTCCATGTATGTCTTCTATTGATATTCATCCATCCATCCATTAATCCAGCCAGCCGCTCATCATTCTAGCCTATATCTGTCCATCCATCCATCCATCCATCCATCTATCCCTTGTGTCCATCCCTCTATACATCCATCCATCTATCCCTTGTGTCCATTCCTCTATACATCCATCCATCTATCCCTTGTGTCCATCCCTCTATACATCCATCCATCCATCCGTCATTCTAACCTATATCCGTCCATCCATCCCTCCATCCATCTATTCACTCATCATTGTAACCTTCATCTGTCCATCCATCCATTCATTCATCCAGCCATGTAGACATCCATTTACCTATCCATCCATCTATATATCTCTTCTTCCATTGACGTTCATCCATCCATCAAGCCAACCAGCCATTCAGCCATCCAGCCATTCCTTCTAACCCATGTCTGTTTGTCTGTCTGTCTGTCTGTCTGTCTGTCAGCCATTCATCCTTCCTACCAATATCTATACAATTATCCATGTTTCTTCTTCCATTGATATTTATCCATTCAGCCACTCATCCTTCCAACCTATATTTCTTCATCCATCCATCCATCCATCCATCCATCCATCTCTTCTTCCGTTGATTTTTATCCATCTATTATCAAATCAAATCAAATTTTATTCATCACATACACATACATACAGGGTACGACATGCAGTGAAATGCTTTATACGACGGTCCGGCATGAGGGAATAGGATGGGGAAAAAGAAAAGAAGGCAGATAAATAAAGTATAAAGTATAAAAAAAACTATATAAAATAAAATAAAATAAATAAAATAAAATAGAATATAAAGATATAAAAGATATAAAAGATATATAAAGATAAATGTATGTATATGAACAAAGAGAAAAAGATGTATATACAAAAAATTCCTTATTGCAGTAAACAGTGAAACAGTAAACAATGTGTAATACAAATAGACAAATAGACAATTATAAACAATAGACAATTTTAGTGGTGGGTTGTCCATAAAGTGTCCGTGTGCGGTGTGGTGTAAAGGTCCATAAAGTGTCCATGTGCAGTATGGTGTGGTATAAAAAAAATATAAAGCGCACTGTGCTGTGCAAGTCCAGGGTTTAAAGTGTCGTGGTGCGAAAGGTGAGATATGTACAGAGAAGAAGTGTGATGATGGAGAGAGTGGGCCAGTTTTTTAGATCCTGGGTGTTTCCTGGTTTAAACACCGAATGGCCTGTGGGAAGAAGCTCCTCATATTAAACTATCCAGCCATTTATCCTTCCAACCCATATCTATCCATCCATTCTTCCATCCAGCTATTCATTCTTATAATCTATATCCATCCATGTATATCTTCTTTAATTGATATTCATCCATCCAGACCATCTAGGCACTCACCCTTCTAACCTCCATCCATCCATCCAGATGTATTTATTTTACTATCAATCTTTTTATCCGTCCATTCAGCAGTTCATCTGTCTGTCCAATTCAATTCAATTCAATTCATTTTTATTTGTATAGCGCTTTTAACAATGAACATTGTCTCAAAGCAGCTTTACACAGATAATGTCGTGATTAAAAATGAATATGTTCTTTATGAGTAAGTTTGTCCCTGATGAGCAAGCCGGTGGCGACTGTGGCAAGGAAAAACTCCCCGAGATGGCATAAGGAAGAAACCTTGAGAGGAACCAGACTCAAGAGGGAACCCATCCTCATCTGGGTTACACCGAATGTCCATTTGTAGCAGGTATACAATGTTGCGGGGTACAGTGATGATGATAAGAAGCGAACTGTATTCCTGAGTCAGTGTAGGAGACTGTTGACATCAACTACAGTCCAATCCATCCTCAAAGCTCCCGTTCTTACTCCGGAATTTCATGGAACCACCCAAGGCATTGATGAGAAACCGTCCCAAGCTGCACAGAGTGGCCTCCAGTCGAAGAGAACACTATCCAGAGGCAGGCCTGGACAAAGTGGGGAGATCCACGGAGGGGAGAGGGGCAGGAACAGTGGTCACTGGAGCCTCAGGAGCATGTTTAACTCGACCGAGAGAGAGAGAGAGAGAGAGAGAGAGAGAGAGAGAGAGAGAGAGAGAGAGAGAGAGAGAAGAGGGTGACAGGAAGAGAAGGATATGGATTATTAAGTGTACCTATTGTTGTATGAGAGTTAAAGTCACTGTGCAGTTTGGACTCCGGCAAGACTCGCTATGGCAGCATAACTAAAAGGGAGAACCAGAAGGCAACACAGACATGAGGGATCTCTGGGATAAGAGACGGCCCACCACACCACCATCAACAAACCTGAGTGAACGTGTGAATGTGAGGGGACGACAGCATACAAATATCCCAGTTCACCAAACACTCTATATCAATGTTCCCTCCAGATCTGAGCCTTTACCTGAGAAAAAAATCTACTGTCTAGGCTTGACTGAATAAATATGTTTTCAACCTCGACTTGAACACTGAGACTGTGTCTGAGTCCCGAACACTGATAGGAAGGCTGTTCCATAACTGTGGGGCTTTATAAGAGAAAGATCTGCCCCCTGCTGTGGTCTTCATTATTTGAGGAACCAACAGATAGCCAGCACCTTTTGATCTAAGTAGGCGTGGAGGATCATACTGGTACAGAAGTTCACTCAGATACTGCGGTGCGAGACCGTTAAGTGCTTTATACGTCAGTAGTAGTATTTTATAATCAATGCGAGATTTGATTGGGAGCCAGTGTAGACTGATTAATACAGGGGTGATGTGGTCATATTTCCTAGATCTAGTGAGGACTCTTGCTGCTGCATTCTGAACCAACTGAAGCTTATTTATGCACTTATTCGCACACCCAGACAGTAAAGCATTACAGTAGTCTAATCTAGAAGTAACAAAAGCATGAACTAGTTTTTCTGCATCCTGTAACGACATCATATTTCTAATTTTAGCAATATTTCTAAGGTGAAAGAAGGCGATCCTGGTAATATTATTCACGTGAGCCTCAAAGGAAAGACTCGGGTTAATAATAACACCAAGGTCTTTGACAGCCGTACACGCTGAAACAGAAACACCATCCAGAGATGCTACATAATCGGAAAGTTTGCTTCTAGCTGCATGTGGTCCTAGTAAAAGTACTTCCGTCTTATCTGAGTTGAGCAGAAGAAAGTTATCGAGCATCCACTGTCTAATGTCCTTTACACATTTTTCAACATTGTTAAGCTGATCTCTCTCGTCTGGCTTTGCTGAAATATACAGCTGTGTATCATCAGCATAGCAATGGAATCTAATACCGTGTTTATGAATAATTTCACCAAGAGGCAGCATATATAAAGAGAAAAGCAGAGGGCCTAAGACAGATCCTTGAGGAACACCAAACTTTACCTCAGAGAGTGTGGAGAACTCACCATTTACATCAACAAACTGATAGCGATCAGTCAAATAAGACCTGAGCCAAGAGAGAGCTGTTCCCTTTATTCCAACAACGTTCTCGAGTCTAGCAAGTAGTATAGTGTGATCAATGGTGTCAAAAGCTGCACTAAGGTCGAGCAAAACAAGTAAGGAGACAAAACCCTGATCAGAGGCCAATAACAGGTCATTTACCACCTTAACTAGCGCCGTCTCTGTGCTATGATGAGGCCGAAATCCTGACTGATACATTTCAAAAATGTTATTCATAAGTAGGTGTGAGCATAACTGCTGTGCTACAACCTTTTCTAAAATTTTGGATATAAAGGGGAGATTTGATATTGGTCTGTAGTTGGACAGCTGACATGGGTCAAGGTCAGGTTTCTTAATTAGGGGGTGGATAACTGCCAGTTTGAAGGATTTTGGTACAAAACCAGTGCTAATGGAAGAGTTTATTATTTTTAAAACAGGTTCAATTACCTCTGGAATTATCTGTTTAAAGAAACTTGTAGGCAAGGGATCGAGAATGCAGGTTGATGATTTTGATGAGGAAATTAATGAAATTAAGTCATTCTCATGAATAGGAGTAAAACTTTGTAATTGATTGTCTGTTATAATTACACTGCTGTCTACAGGGTTACTTGTAAAATAATTTGGATTTATATTAACCGTCTGGATTTTTTGCCTGATGTTTTCAATTTTATTATTAAAAAAGTTCATGAAATCATTACTACCTAATGATGGTGTGCATGTGAGTGCAGTGCTTTTATTCCCTGTTAATTTTGCTACCGTGCTGAATAGAAATCTAGGATTATGCTTGTTATTTTCTATGAGGGTGGAGAAATATGCTGATCTAGCAGCACTAAGAGATTTTCTATAAATTAGGAGGCTCTCCTTCCATGCTATTTGAAATACTGTTAATTTTGTTTGACGCCATTTACGTTCTAATTTTCGAGTGGTTCTGTTTTAAGGTGCGTGTATGATCATTATACCACTGTGCTAATTTTTTCTCCCTGATCATTTTGGTCTTAAGGGGAGCTACATCATCTAGAGTATAACGTAATGTTGATTCTAGGTATTCAGTGGCCCAGTCGAGCTCTGCGGTGTCAGACGGAGATCTATCTAATATCGTAATTTCTGGAAGATTGTTAATAAAACGCGCTGCTGTAGCTGACGTGAAAGTACGCTTAACACGATCACGCGGTGAAGTAGTAATGCAATGACTGAGGCAGATTTTAAAAGAGATGAGATAATGGTCTGAAATAGCTTCAGACTGTGGAATTATGACTAAGTTTTTTATTTTTAATCCAAATGTTAACAACAAATCGAGAGTGTGTCCACCACTATGAGTGGGTCCTATAACATTCTGATTAATTCCAACTGAATCTAGAATGGACACAACAGCTGCTCTTAAGGAGTCTTCCTGATTATCAAAATGAATGTTAAAATCGCCAACAATTAATGCTTTGTCTAAAGAAGTAGCTAAATTTGTGATGAAATCTGCAAATTCTATGAGAAAATCAGAGTAGGGCCCTGGGGGTCTATAAATAATAATTAGTGGAATTGACTGACTGGACCTGCTTTCGGACACTGAATATTTTATGCTGGTGTAAAGAACTTCAAATGTTTTACATTTGTGTTTAGTCTTTTGTGTGACGCTTAGATTATTATTATAAATAACTGTGACTCCACCTCCTCCGCCATTTAGACGGGGTTGGTGTATGTAACTATACCCAGGAGGACTCGCTTCATTTAATGCTAAATATTCATTCGGTTTAATCCACGTTTCTGTCAAACACATTATTTTAAACTCCTGGTCGGTAATAATTTCGTTTATAGTAAGTGCTTTAGACGTGAGAGATCTAATATTCAGCAATCCTATCTTTAGATCAGAGGTGCTGGCTGTGCGTTCAGTCCTATTTAATTTAATGTTAATCAGGTTACTAAAACAGACTTTCTAAGAATTCCTATATTTTGGTTTCGCTCGGGGGACAGACACAGTCTCAATTTGGTGGATCCTGAGTGACGACTCTGTGCAGCTAGCAGACGGTCGGTTTAGCCTGTCTGTCTGCTCCCTGGCCTTGGCTCTAGACAGTCACTTGTTAACTAGTGCTGTTCTGAGACTATGACCTATACTACAAGAAATGAGAGCAGCACCTTCCCGAGTGGGATGGACACCGTCCCGCCCTAACAGGCCAGCCTTGCCCTCAAAAATGCTCCAATTATTAATGAAGCCCACATTGTTTTTGGAGCACCACTCGGACATCCAGCAGTTCAGCGACCATAACCTGCTGTAGGCTACATCGCCATGTCGCATTGGGATGGGGCCAGAGCATGTTACTGCATCGGACATTGCCTTCGCTAATTTACACACCTCTATAATATTACTCTTAGTAACCTCTGACTGTCGAAGGCGTATATCATTAGCTCCTATGTGAAAAATTATCTTAGAGAACCTATGCTTTCCTAAGAATCTAAGTTGACCTGCTATGTCCGGCACCCTGGCTCCCGGTATACACATAACCTGTGCTGCTGGTGCCCCTAAACGTCTAGCTAATTTCACGTGCCTCAGAATGGAGTCTCCTAAAACCAGAGTTCTTTCAGGTTTCTCAGCGGGTGCTTCACTGAGGAGAGCAAACCTGTTGGACACGTGAAGCGGAGAGGAATGGTGCTCCCGTGGGCAAGCCTTAGCGTTAGCTTTGGCTTTGCGAGTATGCCGCCGAGTCGTCACCCATTCATCCCGCTGCGAGGGCTCTAATGCCGGAGTCGGGGGAATATTAACTTCACCTAGGGCATCCAGACCCTGCAGAACCTGGACTGCTCTCGCACTCACTACTTCTCTCTAGACTCTGGATGCGCTCCTCTAATGCTAAGATCTTCTCCGTCAAAGAGCAAACTAGCTTACACTTCTTACAGATAAAATTATCGCTAACAACGGAGAAAGACTGACTAAACATGTCGCACTTAACACACTGAATGAACTGGATGTTCACCATAGCAGAGAAATTACGTACCTTAATGTGGTTAATGTAGTGTGTGTTCGTAGTTCTGGTGGGAATGTCCTCCACGCACTGCTTTCAAATTCTCAAACAGGGAAAAAAAGCGCTCTTCCGAAAGCAAAAATACACGAGACGGAGCCAACGGAAAGTAAAGGATCCAGCCTCCATGTAGCTACACTTTATCTTTCTATTTAACCAGATGCTCCATCCATCCATCCATCCATCCTCTTGATTTAGAATAGCAAGTATATAAACTGGTTTTATTCCTCGAGTAAGAACAGTATTTATAAAAAATCCTAGTTCAGGTTTTTGTTAAAGATCTCGAGCTCCAGCTTGAACATCTCCTATGTAATGTAATGAGTCAGTTGTTCTGGTTTGCAGCTCCAGCAGGCCATTCATGAGCATCCAGTGGTGCTTCTGCCCAGTCACCGCAGCTACATGGACTTCCTGATGATGTCCTACCTCCTGTTCACCTACGACCTGGCTCTGCCTGTCATCGCCGCAGGAATGGGTGAGGACCCTCACACTCTGTTCACACTGTTAATGTGGGTTATTCTGATCCGGATTCATGAAACGTTCCCCCGTTGCAGATTTTATGAGCATGAAGTTTGTTGGAGAGATGTTACGCATGTCAGGAGCGTTCTTTATCCGCCGTTCATTCGGAGGAGATAAACTCTACTGGGCTGTTTTCTCCGAATACGTGAAGACCATGCTGAGGGTAAGAAACATCTAAACATCTGTCTGTCTCTGTCCTCATCACTTTATTCATCAATATGTCCTTCCATTCGTATGTCTTTCTGTTTGCTCATCCATCATCCCTTTTTCCCTTTCATTCATGCATCTCTTACATTGATCTTTCCTTTCATCAGTCTATTGTTCACGTTCATTTTTTAGCTATCCATCCATCCATCCATCCATCCATCCATCCATCTATCAGTACATTTAAACATGATTCCCTCCAACCAACCATTCATCTACCCTTTTATCACTATCAGTTTTTCTAGTACTCCATCCATCCCTCCCTCCCTCCCTTCCTCCCTCCCTCCATCCATCCAAACATTTGCCCACCCATTAGCTCATCAGTGTGCCCATCCATCCATCCATCCATCCATCCATCCATCCATCCAGTTTTTCTGCAACTCCATC
>JAAIIK010024700.1:3054-13460 GCA_014706435.1 Silurus glanis
ACACACACACACACACACACACACACACACACAATTAATGAATATTCTTAAAATCTCAGATGAAATGAAAGAGAACCTTCTCCATGCTCAGAACATCTGCTTCCTTTTTCTTTTTCTCCTTCTCCTTCCCTTCATCTGCCTGCGAAAGAGAGAGAGGGGGGATGAAAAAGAAAGAAAGAAAGAAAGAGTAATTGAAAGAGAGAGAGAGAGCAGAGAAACAGAGGAGAGAGGGGAGGGAAAAGGGGGTTAGAGAAGAGAGTAAGAGAGGAGAAAAAGAGAGGGGAAAGTGATGTAGAGAAAAGAGAGAGAGCAGAGAGAGAGAGTGAAAAAGAGAGAAAGTAAAAGAGCAAGAAAGAGAAAAGACAGATAAAAAGATGAGAGAATGTGGGCGAGAGGATGGAAAGAGAGTAAAAGAGAGAGAAAGAGAGAGAGAGAAAGAGAGAGAGAGAATTCACACAAATATAAATATTAATCTTTTTTGATAGAAGTTCTATCCCTCCATCATCTCCAGACAGTCAGTGAAGGAGTGCACGTATCCCTCCTTACTCTGCGTTCAGGTTCGAGAGTTCTCTTCGATCTGTTCTTCTTCAGTGGATCCTGAAACGTGATGATTTCCACGTCCTGCACTTTCCCGCCTGGACTCCGGGCGGCGAGCGACGTGGAGGCGGAGCTTCGGTGGTGGCAGGGGGCGTCGGTCACGTGACTCACGTACACATCACCGTCTCTACAGTCGGGTTTTTCTGCAATCTGTCTCTGGACCGTTACCTCGTCTTCCTCATCCACTTCCTGTTTCAGTCGGTTCTTCTTCTGCTTTCTGTTGGAGCGCTTGTGTCCATCTCCTGCTCAGAGAGAGAGAGAGAGAGAGAGAGAGAGAGAGAGAGAGAGAGAGAGATGGAAAGAATCCATCCATTCAATCCTAATGTCCTGATCTCCATCCTAATGTTCTGATCTTCACCCTAATGTTCTGATCTCCATCCTGGTGTCCTAAATTCCATCCTAATGTCCTGATCTCCATCCTGGTGTCCTGATCTCCATCCTAATGTTCTGATCTCCATCCTAATCTGCTGATCTTCATCCTAATCTGCTGATCTTCATCCTAATATCCCGATCTCCACCCTAATGTTCTGATCTTCACCCTAATGTTCTGATCTTCACCATAATGTCCTGAATTCCATCCTTATGTCCTGATCTCCATCCGAATGTTCTGATCTTCATCCTAATCTGCTGATCTTCATCCTAATCTGCTGATCTTCATCTTAATGTTCTGATCTTCATCCTAATGTCCCGATCTCCACCATAATGTTCTGATCTTCATCCTAATCTGCTGATCTTCATCTTAATCTGCTGATCTTCATCCTAATGTCCCGATCTCCACCCTAATGTTCTGATCTTCATCCTAATGTCCCGATTTCCACCCTAATGTTCTGATCTTCATCCTAATCTGCTGATCTCCACCCTAATGTTCTGAACTCCATCCTACATAACAGTAAATGCAAACATAATCCTTCACATTAGCTTATCACTTAGCATTTCGGAACCACCAACCAAAATCGTAGATCTTGTCCAGAATCCGATCCAAAACGTCGTAATGATCCACGTCGGAATCCTCCTCACGTGCACTTTGCTTTCGCTTCATCGCGATTCAAACCGAAAAAAAAAAGAAAATCACGCAAAACTGAAATCCTTCGCACATGTGTACGCCCGTGGCGAACTTACTTCCGGGTTGTCCCCTCTCAGCCACCGTTATCGCAGCCGCTTTTTCAGGAAATACCATGCGTTTTTTAAGGCTGAACCTAAATCACGTGATTCTTCCTATATAAGCGCACTTCATAGGGAGTGATATAAATAGAGTTTGTAGACTATCTAGGGCACTAGATGTGTAAAAGACCTGCGTTTGGGTGCGAGCCGTGTTAGTTCTTGACACCACCCAATTCGTGGAGTGGTGGAGCAGCTTTCTGGGGGAGATGTTTGAATTGTCAACTTTGGAGAGGCTTTGAGGTGGAAAACATGGCGTCCAAAGTCCTGTATTCGGTAAAGAACGCTGGTTTTGGTGCAATCTAGTCATTTTAGTGCATGTTCCTGGGCTGTCCTAGTTCCTCAATTTTGAAGGAATCTTGTCCTCTAGAACTTCCTCCACAGGGTTCTCATACACAATGTGTGTGCAGGTTCGAGGTCCGGTCCCGAGGAAAAGAGACGATTTCGAGGACGTCCTCGAGGAGAGACGGAAGTCCAGCGACTTCAGATACGCCCTGAAGTGCTACACGCCCGCCGTCTACAGGAACCTGGTGCCCTGTAAAGCCGGAGTCCTGAAGACCCTCGTCCTCCAGTCCGAGGCGGTGAGATACGTCATCAAGCAGGTACGCGTGCAGGACCGTCGCTAGGCAAGATATGAGGAAGGTCCACGGTTGATCCGTTTCCATGTGCCCCTAGGTGGCGGCGGAGACCGGCGAGACTCGGGAGGTGGTGCAGGACGAGGCGTCTCAGGTCCTGGAGGAGATGGCCCACCGTCTGCAGCTCAGCACCATCCGATTCTTCGCCTTCACCCTCAGCAAAGCCTTCAAAGCGCTGTACCGGAGCGTCCGCGTCAACGAGGACGGCGTCCAGAGAGTGAGTCCCGTCCTGCGGTCACGTCCTGCGGTCACGTCCACTCACATGGACCCCCGTCCATCCATCTATCCATCCATCCATCCATTCGTTTGTAGATGTGTCTATGTCTGGTCTCAAATTCTTTCACCATCTGTCCATCCGTCCACATGTTTATTTTACTATCGTTTTTTTTTTTTTTTTATCCAACCATTCAGCAACCCTTCTGTCTGTCCATCTTTCCGTTTAACTACCCTTTATCTTTCTGTTTATCTCAAAGCTTATCCACCCATCAATCTATTAATCTGTCCATGTATGTCTTCTATTGATATTCATCCATCCATCCATTAATCCAGCCAGCCGCTCATCATTCTAGCCTATATCTGTCCATCCATCCATCCATCTATCCCTTGTGTCCATCCCTCTATACATCCATCCATCTATCCCTTGTGTCCATTCCTCTATACATCCATCCATCCATCTATCCCTTGTGTCCATCCCTCTATACATCCATCCATCCATCCGTCATTCTAACCTATATCCGTCCATCCATCCCTCCATCCATCTATTCACTCATCATTGTAACCTTCATCTGTCCATCCATCCATTCATTCATCCAGCCATGTAGACATCCATTTACCTATCCATCCATCTATATATCTCTTCTTCCATTGACGTTCATCCATCCATCAAGCCAACCAGCCATTCAGCCATCCAGCCATTCCTTCTAACCCATGTCTGTTTGTCTGTCTGTCTGTCTGTCTGTCTGTCTGTCAGCCATTCATCCTTCCTACCAATATCTATACAATTATCCATGTTTCTTCTTCCATTGATATTTATCCATTCAGCCACTCATCCTTCCAACCTATATTTCTTCATCCATCCATCCATCCATCCATCCATCCATCCATCTCTTCTTCCGTTGATTTTTATCCATCTATTATCAAATCAAATCAAATTTTATTCATCACATACACATACATACAGGGTACGACATGCAGTGAAATGCTTTATACGACGGTCCGGCATGAGGGAATAGGATGGGGAAAAAGAAAAGAAGGCAGATAAATAAAGTATAAAGTATAAAAAAAACTATATAAAATAAAATAAAATAAATAAAATAAAATAGAATATAAAGATATAAAAGATATAAAAGATATATAAAGATAAATGTATGTATATGAACAAAGAGAAAAAGATGTATATACAAAAAATTCCTTATTGCAGTAAACAGTGAAACAGTAAACAATGTGTAATACAAATAGACAAATAGACAATTATAAACAATAGACAATTTTAGTGGTGGGTTGTCCATAAAGTGTCCGTGTGCGGTGTGGTGTAAAGGTCCATAAAGTGTCCATGTGCAGTATGGTGTGGTATAAAAAAAATATAAAGCGCACTGTGCTGTGCAAGTCCAGGGTTTAAAGTGTCGTGGTGCGAAAGGTGAGATATGTACAGAGAAGAAGTGTGATGATGGAGAGAGTGGGCCAGTTTTTTAGATCCTGGGTGTTTCCTGGTTTAAACACCGAATGGCCTGTGGGAAGAAGCTCCTCATATTAAACTATCCAGCCATTTATCCTTCCAACCCATATCTATCCATCCATTCTTCCATCCAGCTATTCATTCTTATAATCTATATCCATCCATGTATATCTTCTTTAATTGATATTCATCCATCCAGACCATCTAGGCACTCACCCTTCTAACCTCCATCCATCCATCCAGATGTATTTATTTTACTATCAATCTTTTTATCCGTCCATTCAGCAGTTCATCTGTCTGTCCAATTCAATTCAATTCAATTCATTTTTATTTGTATAGCGCTTTTAACAATGAACATTGTCTCAAAGCAGCTTTACACAGATAATGTCGTGATTAAAAATGAATATGTTCTTTATGAGTAAGTTTGTCCCTGATGAGCAAGCCGGTGGCGACTGTGGCAAGGAAAAACTCCCCGAGATGGCGTAAGGAAGAAACCTTGAGAGGAACCAGACTCAAGAGGGAACCCATCCTCATCTGGGTTACACCGAATGTCCATTTGTAGCAGGTATACAATGTTGCGGGGTACAGTGATGATGATAAGAAGCGAACTGTATTCCTGAGTCAGTGTAGGAGACTGTTGACATCAACTACAGTCCAATCCATCCTCAAAGCTCCCGTTCTTACTCCGGAATTTCATGGAACCACCCAAGGCATTGATGAGAAACCGTCCCAAGCTGCACAGAGTGGCCTCCAGTCGAAGAGAACACTATCCAGAGGCAGGCCTGGACAAAGTGGGGAGATCCACGGAGGGGAGAGGGGCAGGAACAGTGGTCACTGGAGCCTCAGGAGCATGTTTAACTCGACCGAGAGAGAGAGAGAGAGAGAGAGAGAGAGAGAGAGAGAGAGAGAGAGAGAGAGAGAGAGAAGAGGGTGACAGGAAGAGAAGGATATGGATTATTAAGTGTACCTATTGTTGTATGAGAGTTAAAGTCACTGTGCAGTTTGGACTCCGGCAAGACTCGCTATGGCAGCATAACTAAAAGGGAGAACCAGAAGGCAACACAGACATGAGGGATCTCTGGGATAAGAGACGGCCCACCACACCACCATCAACAAACCTGAGTGAACGTGTGAATGTGAGGGGACGACAGCATACAAATATCCCAGTTCACCAAACACTCTATATCAATGTTCCCTCCAGATCTGAGCCTTTACCTGAGAAAAAAATCTACTGTCTAGGCTTGACTGAATAAATATGTTTTCAACCTCGACTTGAACACTGAGACTGTGTCTGAGTCCCGAACACTGATAGGAAGGCTGTTCCATAACTGTGGGGCTTTATAAGAGAAAGATCTGCCCCCTGCTGTGGTCTTCATTATTTGAGGAACCAACAGATAGCCAGCACCTTTTGATCTAAGTAGGCGTGGAGGATCATACTGGTACAGAAGTTCACTCAGATACTGCGGTGCGAGACCGTTAAGTGCTTTATACGTCAGTAGTAGTATTTTATAATCAATGCGAGATTTGATTGGGAGCCAGTGTAGACTGATTAATACAGGGGTGATGTGGTCATATTTCCTAGATCTAGTGAGGACTCTTGCTGCTGCATTCTGAACCAACTGAAGCTTATTTATGCACTTACTCCAACACCCAGACAGTAAAGCATTACAGTAGTCTAATCTAGAAGTAACAAAAGCATGAACTAGTTTTTCTGCATCCTGTAACGACATCATATTTCTAATTTTAGCAATATTTCTAAGGTGAAAGAAGGCGATCCTGGTAATATTATTCACGTGAGCCTCAAAGGAAAGACTCGGGTTAATAATAACACCAAGGTCTTTGACAGCCGTACACGCTGAAACAGAAACACCATCCAGAGATGCTACATAATCGGAAAGTTTGCTTCTAGCTGCATGTGGTCCTAGTAAAAGTACTTCCGTCTTATCTGAGTTGAGCAGAAGAAAGTTATCGAGCATCCACTGTCTAATGTCCTTTACACATTTTTCAACATTGTTAAGCTGATCTCTCTCGTCTGGCTTTGCTGAAATATACAGCTGTGTATCATCAGCATAGCAATGGAATCTAATACCGTGTTTATGAATAATTTCACCAAGAGGCAGCATATATAAAGAGAAAAGCAGAGGGCCTAAGACAGATCCTTGAGGAACACCAAACTTTACCTCAGAGAGTGTGGAGAACTCACCATTTACATCAACAAACTGATAGCGATCAGTCAAATAAGACCTGAGCCAAGAGAGAGCTGTTCCCTTTATTCCAACAACGTTCTCGAGTCTAGCAAGTAGTATAGTGTGATCAATGGTGTCAAAAGCTGCACTAAGGTCGAGCAAAACAAGTAAGGAGACAAAACCCTGATCAGAGGCCAATAACAGGTCATTTACCACCTTAACTAGCGCCGTCTCTGTGCTATGATGAGGCCGAAATCCTGACTGATACATTTCAAAAATGTTATTCATAAGTAGGTGTGAGCATAACTGCTGTGCTACAACCTTTTCTAAAATTTTGGATATAAAGGGGAGATTTGATATTGGTCTGTAGTTGGACAGCTGACATGGGTCAAGGTCAGGTTTCTTAATTAGGGGGTGGATAACTGCCAGTTTGAAGGATTTTGGTACAAAACCAGTGCTAATGGAAGAGTTTATTATTTTTAAAACAGGTTCAATTACCTCTGGAATTATCTGTTTAAAGAAACTTGTAGGCAAGGGATCGAGAATGCAGGTTGATGATTTTGATGAGGAAATTAATGAAATTAAGTCATTCTCATGAATAGGAGTAAAACTTTGTAATTGATTGTCTGTTATAATTACACTGCTGTCTACAGGGTTACTTGTAAAATAATTTGGATTTATATTAACCGTCTGGATTTTTTGCCTGATGTTTTCAATTTTATTATTAAAAAAGTTCATGAAATCATTACTACCTAATGATGGTGTGCATGTGAGTGCAGTGCTTTTATTCCCTGTTAATTTTGCTACCGTGCTGAATAGAAATCTAGGATTATGCTTGTTATTTTCTATGAGGGTGGAGAAATATGCTGATCTAGCAGCACTAAGAGATTTTCTATAAATTAGGAGGCTCTCCTTCCATGCTATTTGAAATACTGTTAATTTTGTTTGACGCCATTTACGTTCTAATTTTCGAGTGGTTCTGTTTTAAGGTGCGTGTATGATCATTATACCACTGTGCTAATTTTTTCTCCCTGATCATTTTGGTCTTAAGGGGAGCTACATCATCTAGAGTATAACGTAATGTTGATTCTAGGTATTCAGTGGCCCAGTCGAGCTCTGCGGTGTCAGACGGAGATCTATCTAATATCGTAATTTCTGGAAGATTGTTAATAAAACGCGCTGCTGTAGCTGACGTGAAAGTACGCTTAACACGATCACGCGGTGAAGTAGTAATGCAATGACTGAGGCAGATTTTAAAAGAGATGAGATAATGGTCTGAAATAGCTTCAGACTGTGGAATTATGACTAAGTTTTTTATTTTTAATCCAAATGTTAACAACAAATCGAGAGTGTGTCCACCACTATGAGTGGGTCCTATAACATTCTGATTAATTCCAACTGAATCTAGAATGGACACAACAGCTGCTCTTAAGGAGTCTTCCTGATTATCAAAATGAATGTTAAAATCGCCAACAATTAATGCTTTGTCTAAAGAAGTAGCTAAATTTGTGATGAAATCTGCAAATTCTATGAGAAAATCAGAGTAGGGCCCTGGGGGTCTATAAATAATAATTAGTGGAATTGACTGACTGGACCTGCTTTCGGACACTGTATATTTTATGCTGGTGTAAAGAACTTCAAATGTTTTACATTTGTGTTTAGTCTTTTGTGTGACGCTTAGATTATTATTATAAATAACTGTGACTCCACCTCCTCCGCCATTTAGACGGGGTTGGTGTATGTAACTATACCCAGGAGGACTCGCTTCATTTAATGCTAAATATTCATTCGGTTTAATCCACGTTTCTGTCAAACACATTATTTTAAACTCCTGGTCGGTAATAATTTCGTTTATAGTAAGTGCTTTAGACGTGAGAGATCTAATATTCAGCAATCCTATCTTTAGATCAGAGGTGCTGGCTGTGCGTTCAGTCCTATTTAATTTAATGTTAATCAGGTTACTAAAACAGACTTTCTAAGAATTCCTATATTTTGGTTTCGCTCGGGGGACAGACACAGTCTCAATTTGGTGGATCCTGAGTGACGACTCTGTGCAGCTAGCAGACGGTCGGTTTAGCCTGTCTGTCTGCTCCCTGGCCTTGGCTCTAGACAGTCACTTGTTAACTAGTGCTGTTCTGAGACTATGACCTATACTACAAGAAATGAGAGCAGCACCTTCCCGAGTGGGATGGACACCGTCCCGCCCTAACAGGCCAGCCTTGCCCTCAAAAATGCTCCAATTATTAATGAAGCCCACATTGTTTTTGGAGCACCACTCGGACATCCAGCAGTTCAGCGACCATAACCTGCTGTAGGCTACATCGCCATGTCGCATTGGGATGGGGCCAGAGCATGTTACTGCATCGGACATTGCCTTCGCTAATTTACACACCTCTATAATATTACTCTTAGTAACCTCTGACTGTCGAAGGCGTATATCATTAGCTCCTATGTGAAAAATTATCTTAGAGAACCTATGCTTTCCTAAGAATCTAAGTTGACCTGCTATGTCCGGCACCCTGGCTCCCGGTATACACATAACCTGTGCTGCTGGTGCCCCTAAACGTCTAGCTAATTTCACGTGCCTCAGAATGGAGTCTCCTAAAACCAGAGTTCTTTCAGGTTTCTCAGCGGGTGCTTCACTGAGGAGAGCAAACCTGTTGGACACGTGAAGCGGAGAGGAATGGTGCTCCCGTGGGCAAGCCTTAGCGTTAGCTTTGGCTTTGCGAGTATGCCGCCGAGTCGTCACCCATTCGTCCCGCTGCGAGGGCTCTAATGCCGGAGTCGGGGGAATATTAACTTCACCTAGGGCATCCAGACCCTGCAGAACCTGGACTGCTCTCGCACTCACTACTTCTCTCTAGACTCTGGATGCGCTCCTCTAATGCTAAGATCTTCTCCGTCAAAGAGCAAACTAGCTTACACTTCTTACAGATAAAATTATCGCTAACAACGGAGAAAGACTGACTAAACATGTCGCACTTAACACACTGAATGAACTGGATGTTCACCATAGCAGAGAAATTACGTACCTTAATGTGGTTAATGTAGTGTGTGTTCGTAGTTCTGGTGGGAATGTCCTCCACGCACTGCTTTCAAATTCTCAAACAGGGAAAAAAAGCGCTCTTCCGAAAGCAAAAATACACGAGACGGAGCCAACGGAAAGTAAAGGATCCAGCCTCCATGTAGCTACACTTTATCTTTCTATTTAACCAGATGCTCCATCCATCCATCCATCCATCCTCTTGATTTAGAATAGCAAGTATATAAACTGGTTTTATTCCTCGAGTAAGAACAGTATTTATAAAAAATCCTAGTTCAGGTTTTTGTTAAAGATCTCGAGCTCCAGCTTGAACATCTCCTATGTAATGTAATGAGTCAGTTGTTCTGGTTTGCAGCTCCAGCAGGCCATTCATGAGCATCCAGTGGTGCTTCTGCCCAGTCACCGCAGCTACATGGACTTCCTGATGATGTCCTACCTCCTGTTCACCTACGACCTGGCTCTGCCTGTCATCGCCGCAGGAATGGGTGAGGACCCTCACACTCTGTTCACACTGTTAATGTGGGTTATTCTGATCCGGATTCATGAAACGTTCCCCCGTTGCAGATTTTATGAGCATGAAGTTTGTTGGAGAGATGTTACGCATGTCAGGAGCGTTCTTTATCCGCCGTTCATTCGGAGGAGATAAACTCTACTGGGCTGTTTTCTCCGAATACGTGAAGACCATGCTGAGGGTAAGAAACATCTAAACATCTGTCTGTCTCTGTCCTCATCACTTTATTCATCAATATGTCCTTCCATTCGTATGTCTTTCTGTTTGCTCATCCATCATCCCTTTTTCCCTTTCATTCATGCATCTCTTACATTGATCTTTCCTTTCATCAGTCTATTGTTCACGTTCATTTTTTAGCTATCCATCCATCCATCCATCCATCCATCTATCAGTACATTTAAACATGATTCCCTCCAACCAACCATTCATCTACCCTTTTATCACTATCAGTTTTTCTAGTACTCCATCCATCCCTCCCTCCCTCCCTTCCTCCCTCCCTCCATCCATCCAAACATTTGCCCACCCATTAGCTCATCAGTGTGCCCATCCATCCATCCATCCATCCATCCATCCATCCATCCAGTTTTTCTGCAACTCCATC
>JAAIIK010024704.1:0-17630 GCA_014706435.1 Silurus glanis
AAATAAAAAAAGCCAAACATTCACCTGTGTTTAAGGTTCATTTATTTTTCATAAAAATATGTAAAAATACACTGATTTAACAGACATTTAAAAGCATTAGGCCGTACCATTATGAGTTTACGCAGAGAGACTGTACATAAAAGGTGAAGCGGTACATCATAAAACGCTTGTACTTGATTTCCACCGGTTGGTCGTGTGGAACAATATAATGTATTTCTACAAAAAAAAAAAAAAACATAATTCCACACAATTCTTTTTGTTCTTTGATGCGATGATCTAATCTAATAAAACACTATAATGAAATGCAAGCGAGTTCATTTTGGATAACGGCGCTTTCGAATACGCTCGCGGTACTGTGCAGATCAGAGACGTTCACAAACGCACACAAATTAAAGTACACGCCTCCTAAAGAGTATGTGATAAGACATGGGTCAAGTGCATCGAAAATAGTTTCCCAGATATTTAGCATGAAATCCGAATGCGTTTTCTTCATTAACATAGTATTAGTGTTCCAGTACTGTGTACTTTAGCATCCTTCTAGTTTTTGTGCTCTGGGAAGACTGTGGTCTAGTCTTCGAATGTACTAAAAATCTATAAAATAATCAGTGCTTTAGCTACAAAAAAAAAATGAAAGTGCAGCATTCCTCAGTTTGTATTATTCTAAAATGTAACTTCTAGAAGTAAATGTTTGGGGATGTACCAAAGTTTAGATGAATCACAGCAACTGATTTATATGGTTTAGATTTGGAATTTGGGGTTAGTAGGATAGCTGTGAAATTTCACTCTGCGTTACCTAAAAGCGGTTCCAAATTATGCATTTTGCTTTTGGGCCTTAGTGGAGACCATCAATTTTTTTGCAAAGAATTTACTTTATTTTATATTCATAAATGCTGACTTAAGAGTCAAGTATATATATTTTTGCCTCAGTTGTGATATGCTCGGGTGATGATAGCAATGTAACCATCGGACCACACTTTTATCCCGCCATTAATATTCAATTATAAATGAGAAAATGTACAAATCTTGGGGGGAAAAAAATCTCCCTTTAAAGTTTGCAAACATACATCTGAAATGGTAAAATGTTTTGAGTGAGAAGTGGAGTTCCATTGCAAACTTGCACTAATAGACCCAGTCATCACTACTGAATACTGTGGAAGGATAAAATGGTGATGTGACTGCATGTTATAGCTACAAAGATGAATAATATTACAAGATGCATCACTTAGCTTTAAGTTAACTTCTAGTTAATGCGATGCAAATGGACAACTTGGTGGAAAACATGGGGAACATTGATCTTCTGATTGATCCTAAAGAATTCTTAATTGCTAATAGTTTTTAAGAATTATATGATTCACATGTTAAAAAAAAAAAAGAATTCAAAGAATATTCGAGGATTTACACAAAACTTGGTGTTAAACGAGAAGGCTTAAAAAAAAAAAAATAAATAAAAAATGTATATATATATATATATATATATCATAAGCTGCGATTTCCTTGCAAATTTCCTTCACATTTAAAAAGACAGTGATTTTCAAATGGGGCTAACACACATTAATGCACAACGAGTCGCATCACAGTACTGTAGTATATGTTGGATACAGGTAAGTGCAAACTACACAACACTTTGAACTAAATGGGATCTTCAGCTCAGTCGTAGCACAGTACAGTATGTACATTTGCTCAGTATGAATATTTGTACCATATTTGTCCAAGACTTCTTAATTTGTATACATTTTTGACTTCTGGTATTTACAAAAGAGCCTTTGTATATCTACAGTAAAATCAATCTCGCCTTAAGCTGACCTGCACAAAGTGTCTTTCATCCTCAAACACATTAAATTCACCCAGATCATCTCAGAGTGCACTTTTCCCTCACACAGTATCTCCATCTAGCAGGAGCTGGTCTGTAAATTGCTTTCTGTGAGGATGGAAGTGATGGTGGACGAGTCAAACAGGCCGTCGTCGTCATCATCCGAGCTGAGACCCGGAGAGCCGAACTGATAAACGTCGGGCTTGCTGCATCTTCCTCCTGATTTAAACGAAAACAACGGCTCAGATTCCATATTTCAGCATTTTTATGATCAACAAGGAGAATGTTACTGCCTTCAGCTGAACTCAAATCAATACAAAGAATCTGCAAAATCCACCAACTGCTGAAGTCAAGGAATACATTCTCTACAGCAGGGGTCACCAACATGGGGCCTTTTCTAAAAATAGCTGTTTCCTACTTTGTTAAATCATTGTTGATAATTATTATGAGAAATCATTAATATGATCAGTGTCTTCACATAGATGAATATCATTAATTATTAATAACAACATATAATAAAAGGTAAATTGAGCAAATTTGTTATTTCAGATCAAACTGAAAACTGTGTGTATCCTAATGGTAGCCCTTCACATTAATCGGTACCCAAGAAGTAGCTCTTAGTTTCAAAAAGGTTGGTGACCCCTGCTCTACAGCATGGAAAACCACCAACCTCATGGCAAACACTGCCCTCTCCAGTGCTGAAAATGTACTAAATATTGAAACAAATATTATTATTATTTTTACTATTATTATTACTACCCATAATATTAAAATGGGAGGGTGGGTCGATATGAAATTCAACCCCAAAGATTTTTGTGAGACGTGGTAAAAACTGTTTTAGTTCATGAAGAATCACGCCATTTTATTACCTGTGTTAATTGCTCAATTTTGCCCCCCTAGCGGCATCACAAAATTATAGCTTCTTTTTACTTTCTGTAAATATGTGCAGTGTGAAAGGGAGCAAATATGGGAGGAAAAAAAATTCAAACCTAGCAACGCAGACTGTGGGAATGAAAGGGCGGTAAAAAATTGAGGATTTAGTTCAAGAAATATGGGGACTTGGCCCTTTGCTTAACAAGGTTCAATTTAAAAGCTTATACTGCTTAAAATTATGTATAAAAGGTTTCTATAGAGAAAATGACCACTTTTATTATAGGCAACTACAGTGCATCCGAATTCCAAAATTTATGTAACATTCTTACAGCCTTCCAAAGTTAACTGAATTCATTATTTCACTCAAAATTCTACAAAAAACTACCCCATAATGACAACGTAAAAGAAGTGTGTTTGAAATCTTTGCAAATTTATAGAAAAATTTATAAAAAAAAGAAAAACAATCACATGTACAGTACATAAGTATTCACAGACTTTGCTCAATACTTTGTTGAAGCACCTCTGGCACCAATTACAGTCTCAAGTCTTTTTGAGTTTGATGCTACAAGCTTGGCACCTATTTTTGGGCAGTTTCTCCGATTTATCTGTGCAGAACCTCTCAAGCGCCATCAGGTTGGATGGGGAGCGTCAGTGCTCAGCCATTTTCAGATCTCTCCACAGTTGTTCAAAATCAGGGCTCTGGCTGGTCCACTCAAGAACATTCATAGATAATCCAGTAGACACTCCCTTGTTATCTTGGCAGTGATCTTAAGGTCATTGTCCTGTTGGAAGATTAACTGTTTCCCCAGTCTGAGGAGCAGAGCGCTCTAGCCATCCCAGTTCCTGCCCCAGAAAACCATCCCCACAGCATGATGCTGCCACCACCATGCTTCACTGTAGGTATGGTACTGGCCAAATGATGCCTGGTTTCCTCCAGACATGATGCTTGGCATTCAGGCAAAAAGTTCAAGCTTTATTTCTCAGGGTATAAGAGTCTTTCAGGTGCCTTTTGGCAAACTCCAGGCAGGTTGTCATGAGCCTTAGGAATGGCTCTACCATACAGGCCTGATTGGTAGAGTGCTGCAGAGATGGTTGTTCTCCTGGAAAGTTCTTCTATCTCCACCATCGTGTTCTTAGTCACCTCCCTGACTAAGGCCCTTCTCCCCAATCGCTCAAACTTCTTCCATTTAAGAATGATGGAGGCCACTGTGCTCATTGGGACCTTCAATACTACATAAATTTTTCTGTACCCTTCCCCAGATCTGTGCCTCGATACAATCCTGTCTCGGAGGTCTACAGACAATTCCTTTGACTTCTTTGCTTGGTTTGTGCTCAAACCTACATTGTTAATTGTGGGACCTCATATAGACAGGTGTGTGCCTTTCCAAATCATGTCCAATCAACTGAATTTCCTTTAGATGGACTCCAATCAAGTTGTAGAAACAGCTCAATGATAATCAGTGGAAAAAGGATGCACCCAAGCTCAATTTTGATAGTCATGGCAAAGGCTGTGAATACTTATGTACATGCGATTCTGCAGAGATTTCAAACAAACTTCATTTACGTTGTCATTATGGGGTATTGTTTGTAGAATTTTGAGGAAAATAATGAATTTAATCCACATTGGAATGATGCTGTAACATAACGTGGAAAAAGTGAAGCGCTGGATGCACTTTATTTTAAAATGCACATGAATGCAGGTCAGCAGTTACAGTTTGCATCATGAGCGCATTGCAATATCCTTCATGATTGTCAGTGGGTTTGATGGAGGAAAAAATAAGTGATGAATTAAATTCCTTTGAAGCAGCTAATAAATTGAACTAATGCCAAAAACATTTGGATTCTAACAGACTCTTTGTATTGAACACGAATTGGGACTTTCAGAACATTAATTATTAAAATAATAAAAAAAAAAAAAACATTATTTCTAAGTTGCTCAGTGATTAAACTTACTTGAGTTCGTTCTCCAGCGTTGTGACTCGGGTCTGTAGTGCCTCTTTCTGTTCCATTTGTTCCTCCATGTCTCTTACAGCTTTTCTCCGCAATCCTTCCAATCTCTCCACCTCTTCCTCTCCTTCATCCACCTGCCTCTTCAACGCCTTCACACGTAGAGACAGCTACATACACACACTCTCAAGAGCATGGCTATGGGAAATGACTATAGAAAATGTATACTTGGAATAAGTGTCCTCTTATTGAGAGAGAGAGAGAGAGAGAGAGAGAGAGAGAGAGACCTGGTCTCTTTGCTCAATGATCTGCTGCCTATCCTCATCCAGAGTCATGGTCATCTCTTTCAGCTTCCTCTCCAGGCGACGTTGTGAGGACAGTGCTGCGGTTTTATCTCTACAAAACACACATTTATTCATAACAGATGTGTTTATGCACTTAATGTCTCCTAGGAATAGGAAAACTTGTGTATAATTATCTCAGATTCTTCCTTAAAGACATGTCAAGGTGATTCACATGGGAGAAAGAAAGTAATAAAAACCCCTCCCAGCCAAACAGCATGGCCAATTTTGCTCCCAAACATGTAGAACTACTACCCGCAGGACAAAGGTCTTTCTGTTGCGCCACATTTATATGTACACCACTGCTACCATGGGTACTGGGATGACATGACACGGTATGAAGAACTTCCATGTCCACCTATAGATCTTGCTGTGGATCTAGCAATTACATTGAAGGTTATTTCTGTACCTTTCTTCATTGCGGAGCTGTTCCTCCATATCCTGCAGTTTGCTCTCTAACTGGGGAACATTAGTGGAACTACGAGACTGACCCTCCATTTCTTTTATACGGGATTTATACTCCTTTAGCTATGGGGAAAACAGAAAGAAGTAAGAAAGGCACATTAGAATCAGAATCATTAGATCGTTATGTACCAAAATAAAAATCCTGTTTTTCGTTACAGGAAACAGGAAAAACTTGACTGCTCAGTACTCATACGAGACCAGAAATGGAACAATCCCTCATTTAGCATACCTGTCTCTCCAGGGCATTTTTATCCAGCTCTAGGTCTTGTTTGGATGATCTTTCCTGCATTAGCTCTGAACGCATCTGCTCAATCTACATACAAAAACAAAAACATTGTAGAGGGCACACAAACACACTCTGAGTGAGCAGACGTCAATGGTGCACTCTCTCACCTGGTCTCGGCTCCTGGTGACTCGGTCGGTCAGAAGCTCCACGCTGTTCTTTTCCTCGTCCAGCTCAGCTCCAGGCGCTTCACTTTGTCCTGCAGACACGACACGGAAACACAAATAATTAAATTTGCACATATAAAAAGCATCCTTTATTTAAATGCCTTTTGTTAGGACTTAAAACTAATTAGGATTTTTAAACAGTTACTATAAGTAATATTAGATATCAATTCTTATATTACACAGCAAATAGGGGTGTTTACATTTCTGTTACTATTTTTGCACTGCTGATTAAATCCTGAGCAAAAATGACAATGATTTGGTAAAAAAAAAAAAAAAAACTTTAAATCAATAATAGTTTGAATAATTAGCCATTGTTTCTGTTCTACCAAGAGCAACTCGATCAATTTTCAAGAAAACACCCTGATGAACACACACTGGTGAGATCTGCATGAGCCAGTGAACACAATTATGACTTACTTCCCCATTGTATAATTTTCAAGGATTTTTATTTTATTTTAACGATTTAAGAATTTAAACCCCTGAAAAACCGTTCGAAACGACTTCACTCCTCATCTTCGAGCATGCATGAGGACACGTGTTAAATGTCTATTAGACTGAAACAAATTTCCTCCATGAAGTTTACACTTGCCTCCATGCTCCGGACGTCACGGGATCGATCGTTGAATGTGTTGCGTTGACTCTCCAGCTCTCCCTCTAGGTATCTGATGCGGTTGAGGAGCATCTCTCTGTCCAGAACAGCATTATCTTTTTCCTCACAGTACGACTGGACCTCTTTCTTCTGACGAGACAACTGGAAATAGAGCAGAAATAAATCCTTCGTGGTCCAGCTGTGATCAAGTTAAAGTGCAATTCAGACCATTTTCCAGCTAAAACCACAGACTTTAAACATGGTTGCCACGATCTGCCACTCTAGAGCAGTGTCCCTCACCAGTCGCAACAGCAGAACGAATAAACACGTTGAATGTCCCAAACCTCCCCTCCAATTTCATTGTCTTTTGTGGTGAGCAGGGTGTTTTATTTGGAAAAAATTACCACTCACACCTATGGCAATTTCCAGCATTTGCATTTTTTTCTATGCATGTATAAATGAAGCCTGCATTGATTCTGCATTACGGTGAGACGAGTTACATTTTAATTATATATGCAATAATTAAACAATCTATATATATAAAGCTCAAATACCACTGACTGACTCACTCACTCATCACGAAATCTCAAAAACCACTGAACGGATTGCAATGAAATTTGGAACATACCTTCCTCTTGGGTCTTAGGTGCTCACTAAGAAAGGGTTTTGAAAAATTCGCCCTGGATCGCGGCTAACTTGCGAAAAACGCGATTTCTCACGCATTGTAAACTCTTCGAAATAACATTACGGATCCTAATGAAACGTACTACATTGTTTCTTATTAGATGTCCAGTCCTGCTCAGTGCTTACTGCTTATTGCCATATTGCTTAGCGTTCTGCCTTCCGTAGCGAAGCACGGGTACTTTCCGCTAGTATATGTATAATAGTAATATGATTAATTCGTTATAGTGCTTTATCCGTTTGCCTTACTGTTTTTGATCAGCTCTGCTCCATGTTTTTGCACTTTGCCTGTTACAATCTTGCCGATCTCCTGAACTAAGCACAATTCTGTTGTTGTTGTTTTTTTTGGAATATTGAACACATTTAGATTTGTTTGCTCGGTTTTCATTAAACCTGCATCTGCCATTCTTTCATTACATAACATTCTGTACAGTATTTAGAAAATATATTCAGAGTATTTTGATATTACAATAAAAGTAAAGGTAGCTGGAGAAAAAAAATTGTTCCTTTGCTCCATTATTAACAGTGAACACATTCACTGATGGAAATTCTTATGGAACATCAGACGCAACGAGATGTCTACACACACCAACAATCGTTTTTTGTTGTTTTTTTAAGATTTTTCTTAATATACTTTTTTCTTTTGTTACTCTTTGGTACAAATGACCTGATTACAACGTCTGTGATATAAACATAATCCTAGATGCTTTTTTTTCTTCCCCCCACATTTAGAATACATAGACACCTAATGTTGACTCTGAACACAGATTGTGATTGTGCTAATAACAGTGGGCGACTCTGGGAGCAATATGTACTAAGACCACAATATATACGTTGAACATGTGGGTACCTAGAGTGAATAAAGACATGCTAAAAAAAAAAAAAGTCAACAGTCTCGCTTGCCCTTCCTCACCTCCTCCTGGAGAGAACGCACAATTATCTGGGGTTTTTCCAGCTCACTGATTTTCTCCTTGTTGAGCTTCTGCAGATCCTGCTGCTCCTTCTTCCACTTTTCTTTCTGCTCATCGAATTGAGACTGTACCAGCCACACGGACACATTCGAATCAGCAGCCAAGCGCTCGATCTGACCGAGGAAGAAGAATTATCATATACCATTAACATTTAACCATATCATAGATGATTTACAGTGCCTTGCGAAAGTATTCGGCCCCCTTGAACTTTGCGACCTTTTGCCACATTTCAGGCTTCAAACATAAAGATATAAAACTGTAATTTTTTGTGAAGAATCAACAACAAGTGGGACACAATCATGAAGTGGAACGAAATTTATTGGATATTTCAAACTTTTTTAACAAATAAAAAACTGAAAAATTGGGCATGCAAAATTATTCAGCTCCCTTAAGTTAATACTTTGTAGCGCCACCTTTTGCTGCGATTACAGCTGTAAGTCGCTTGGGGTATGTCTCTATCAGTTTTGCACATCGAGAGACTGAAATCTTTGCCCATTCCTCCTTGCAAAACAGCTCGAGCTCAGTGAGGTTGGATGGAGAGCATTTGTGAACAGCAGTTTTCAGTTCTTTCCACAGATTCTCGATTGGATTCAGGTCTGGACTTTGACTTGGCCATTCTAACACCTGGATGTGTTTATTTGTGAACCATTCCATTGTAGATTTTGCTTTATGTTTTGGATCATTGTCTTGTTGGAAGACAAATCGCCGTCCCAGTCTCAGGTCTTTTGCAGACTCCATCAGGTTTTCTTCCAGAATGGTCCTGTATTTGGCTCCATCCATCTTCCCATCAATTTTAACCATCTTCCCTGTCCCTGCTGAAGAAAAGCAGGCCCAAACCATGATGCTGCCACCACCATGTTTGACAGTGGGGATGGTGTGTTCAGGGTGATGAGCTGTGTTGCTCTTACGCCAAACATAACGTTTTGCATTGTTGCCAAAAAGTTCGATTTTGGTTTCATCTGACCAGAGCACCTTCTTCCACATGTTTGGTGTGTCTCCCAGGTGGCTTGTGGCAAACTTTAAACGACACTTTTTATGGATATCTTTAAGTAATGGCTTTCTTCTTGCCACTCTTCCATAAAGGCCAGATTTGTGCAGTATACGACTGATTGTTGTCCTATGGACAGAGTCTCCCACCTCAGCTGTAGATCTCTGCAGTTCATCCAGAGTAATCATGGGCCTCTTGGCTGCATCTCTGATCAGTCTTCTCCTTGTATGAGCTGAAAGTTTAGAGGGACGGCCAGGTCTTGGTAGATTTGCAGTGGTCTGATACTCCTTCCATTTCAATATTATCGCTTGCACAGTGCTCCTTGGGATGTTTAAAGCTTGGGAAATCTTTTTGTATCCAAATCCGGCTTTAAACTTCTCCACAACAGTATTTCGGACCTGCCTGGTGTGTTCCTTGTTCTTCATGATGCTCTCTGCGCTTTAAACGGACCTCTGAGACTATCACAGTGCAGGTGCATTTATACGGAGACTTGATTACACACAGGTGGATTCTATTTATCATCATTAGTCATTTAGGTCAACATTGGATCATTCAGAGATCCTCACTGAACTTCTGGAGAGAGTTTGCTGCACTGAAAGTAAAGGGGCTGAATAATTTTGCACGCCCAATTTTTCAGTTTTTTATTTGTTAAAAAAGTTTGAGATATCCAATAAATTTCGTTCCACTTCATGATTGTGTCCCACTTGTTGTTGATTCTTCACAAAAAATTACAGTTTTATATCTTTATGTTTGAAGCCTGAAATGTGGCAAAAGGTCGCAAAGTTCAAGGGGGCCGAATACTTTCGCAAGGCACTGTATATATAGTAGAAATAGTAAAATATAGTAGAGAGGGAAAAAAAAAACTATGTTGTAATACTAATAAAAACTAAATACATGAATTTTGTGTGTGTTTTGTTTCTTTTATTAAAGTGTTGGACATTTAATTCCCAACTAAGTATTAAAATCCACATGATAATATTTTGGGAAAATGTGACAAAAACCAATTCTGTTTAAACCCAATTGAACATGAACAGAAGTCAAACTGATCAAAACTATCGATTTCTGCAAAAGGGTTAGTTAAAATGCAGCCTTATAACATCTACAGTTCAAATATAACTTTTGAGAACCTCAGTTAGTTAAAAAAACATCAAAAATAACACTTTGGCATTCAAAACATTACAAAATAACACTTTAATTTAATATATTGATTTACATTTTTCAGTTAAAAAAGATTTGGTTCGATAATTTTGACTCCGTAGATTCAGTTCAAGGAACTCGGTTCAAGAGAGTTTATTAATGTGAAAATAATGGTATAAAGAGTCAGTTCACTGGTTTTGGTTCAATTAAGTCTGAATCCATAGATTCACTGGGAAATGACTCAAATCCACAGTTCCAGAAAAATCTGTAACATAAAACATTCTGTCTCCTTAAAAATATTGCTTTAAAAAACCTTTACTCTGTTTGTGCAAAACCAGCAGCTGGTCAGAAAGTTCCTACTCTGTTCCTGGGTTAGTTTGAGGGGTTCACCTCAGTCAGCTTCGTCTCCGTGGTTTGGCTCGTCATCTTACATCATCGTCTCGTTGTAATGAACGGTGTTCCAGCATGAAAAAAACCCTGACCTGCATATATACAGGCGATAATCAGTTCACAAACATCTCAACATTCACTGTTTCTAGTTCAATAACAGAACAAATAGCATTCGTCCGCCTGCAAAGACATTTCCATCACACGACTCTCAGTCACATGACACAAATTAAACAGTTCTCAATGACATCAGTACACATCTAATTCCATATACAACCATTTTTACACATTACAAACTGTGTACTCACCAAAATCCAAAGAAATAAACACGTAGGTATGTATTTTATCCTCTTTGACTTTATTGTATTTATTTTATTGTATTCAAGCTACTTTTGTAGTCAACACCGTTTAACATGCACAACAGTTTAACAATTTGCAATACGTCTTAATTAAAACATGTTGGAAAATGCTGGACTACACGTTTAATTTAGTCAAATTGTAAAAGATTTTGACCGATTAAAATCCAGTGCAGGGACAGCGACGAGCCCTAAACTCACCTCTCTGAGCGATTGGGAGTCGTCAGGACGAGGAGCTGTGTCTGTTTCGGCCGGCTCATCGATGGTGAATAGAGCAGAAGCTGGAACCTCTGGGGGAACTTGCACAGGCTCTGTTTTATCTGGCTTTGGTGTGACGGCTTGTGCAGGACCGGGCTCAGCCGAAGAGGTAGGCTTTTCAGCGCCATCTAATGCAGCAGATTTTACTGAATAACTCTCAAGCTGTTCATCTGTAAACAACATAGACAGTAGCAATTTAATCACAGACTAGACGAGTCAAAAATCAAAAAAAAATTATAATATTTGAGATATTGGGACTTACCTGGTTTCAAGTCGGCAGAAGCAGGGGGGCTCTGAGCTCTGTCCACATTATAGACACGCTCATTTTCCACCACTTGGTTCAGTTGCTGGGATTTGAGGTGGAAAGCGTGAGGATAATGAGAATTTGGACATAAAATAGAAAGAGAAAGAAGGGAAAACAGATTGCACACATAAGTAAAAAATAGTGGAAAAGGGAAATGGTAATACAGGCAAATATAAGGAGGAAGGCTGGTGAGCTATTAGCCAGAAGAATCTGCTTCCTCTATGAATGCGTGTGTGACTGTTACCTGCAGAGGCATAGGGATGGAAAAGACATTTCCCACTGGCAGAGTGGGGTTCCGACTCCTGCCAGCTTCTGATATGATCTCCTCCGTGATGTCCTTGTTGTCCTGGTTAGGATCTCGGACAACGATCTTAATGGGAAATAAATAGCACATGATCAGAGATAAATAGGCTCATTACTCAGTAAATGAACCGGTACTGAAACAAAGAGTAAGCACACGCACCGTTTTCCTCTTCCTCTTGGTAGATGGATGTTGCTGCAGTGAAGGGACCATTGGGAATGGAGTCTGGTTGTACACGGCCTGATCATTATAGTAGAACATCCCTGCAGCCGACACTAATAAGAACAGTATCAGTTTCAATTAAAGACCAACATGTAAGCTGTGAGGATAATAACATCCTACAAGAAAACCAGCCTTTTTGTAAGGATGACTGGAAAGGCATGATGAACTTACCATTTGTTGGGGTAGTAGGTCCAGGGAGTACAGTGTAGCATGTATTGAATCCTGTGGGATGGACTGAGTACTGCTGAGGAGGCACCACATGTACTGGAGCACTGTAATAATACTGTAACACAAACAGCATATAAGTTTGGCATAAAAATCACAAAAATGCTAAAGCTATTTTAAGGTTAACGGAAACAGTATTTGAAACTTGCAGCTATAAAAGGACACACAGGGACAAATTCAAAGCACCAGGGTACACACATGACCCCTGACCTTTCCCACAACTACATCGAACAACCTCCAAGTCTCTACCTTGTCCCTGTGTGCCTCATTACATATAGCACAGTTAGGTATGGTAATGTAGGTGAAGTAATGTGGGTGAGATAAACTCAGGCAATGCAGGAGGGAAAGACAGGGCAGAGTGAGGGAGGAAGTGCAGGCCAGACAGGGGTGGGATTTTAAAGTCAGGCTAGGAAAGGTAGGTAGAACGTATTTCCTGATTAGCACACATTAGCATACAGATATCATTTTGGTCCAAACTCAGTAATGATTTCGTTCAAATAGAGTTCATAGAGTAAGTAGTTTAATTGATTTGTACAATTCTGATATACTTCATGAATAACCTTCACTCTGTTTAATCAAATCAGAGCCGTGTCCTTTTAGAGCGGTTGCCAGTTGCGCTCACATTCCTCTATATGGACATTCATTCCTCTTCGTTTAGTTCCCTTAAAGACAGAGTAAGTGATCAAGGGGTTTACAAAATGAGGCCGTTTGGCTGCCGTAAGTAAAATCTAAATGAACAGTGTGTTTAGGTGATGAGGTAGTGATGGGCTTTAGTTTATTCTGTGTGAAAAACAGTGTGTGTTTGAACTGTACATTACCAGCATTTGTTCTTCTGGAGAACTCGCAGTCATGTTCACCACGACAGGAACGTAGGTCCCCGAGTACTGTTGATTAGAACAACGTGAAAATGTCTGTCACTACATTTGACATCATATTTAATGTTCTCTCTTTTACTTGCTCAATACAGATCTAGAACATATACACAATATATATTTGTCAATATTTAGTGTAATTGAAGAAATGAGGATGGGATATTTCTGTATGTTGTTGCAGTTTTAAAGTGAACATTCCTACTGCAGTAAACAAAAGAGTTAATGATCCGCTTCTTTCTCTTCTTTTCTCACTCCATGAGAAGTGAGAAAACTCAAGAGAAATGTAAAGGAACGATGAAGCAGGGGGAAAAAAAAGGTTTGGAAAAGCCAAAGCTTCACATCTACGGTATGTAGAGAGACGATGAGACACAAGTTGATGCTGTAGAGACTGTAGATTTATTTTTTTGTAGAAACTCCTGAATTTGTTGTTGTATGTTGTTCTTTTTTTAAACTGTTGTTATATTTAAAATGTGCCACACACAAAAACATCGAGTAAGGAATTTGTGACACTGACACACACACACACACACACACACACACACATACACACATTAACATGTCTTTAGCCGAATTAAGTGTTAGTTTTAGCATAACTAGCGGCTAAAAGATCAAAACTAAAAAGAAGAAAACTTTTTCTCACCATCGCTGCTGATTCTCTAAGATTATTCTAACGCACTTGTTTTCACGTCTGGTCTCAACAACGGCCTTCGATTCAATAGTAGACTTACAATGTTTGCATGTTACTATGACAGCATGACATTTGACTATGACGTTTCATTGGTGGATTAAAAAGATTGTTGCACCAATCATTGATGCCTACGTCACAGAGATGGTGACGGCGCGACTCTACATGAGCTCCTGTAGTGTTTCTCGGTAGAAACACACACCCGGGTTAGAGGCGAGCGCCCCCTGCTGGACTTTTGTTCGGTAAGCTTTCCAGTCTATTGATCATTGCTGTTTGTTTCTTGTCTTTCTTCTATATTATTGTGTACAGGCCACAAATACATCGTTTTCCATGCTAAGAGCATTCTTTTATTCGTTGATCCGTTCCCTGGCATTACTCGAAGCATTAGTGCCCCCGTATGGCACTCATCAGTATTACTGATCACTGCTAGTGATTGGAAGATGGCATCATTTCAGTGACTTGGTTCTTTAGATCATTTCGTTCCTTTGATCAGAAATAATATAAAATGGTACATTTACAATAAGCAGATACCCATACACACGTCTACATACACGAACTCTGACATTAGTTCCAATAATGAAAATATGACAAGGCAGGGTCCGTGGTGCACCGGTGCCGGAGTGAACGATACCTGGGCGGGCCGCGTTGTAGGTGCGCTGGGCCTGGGCAGAGAAACACGCGGAGTTGAGGTGCTGGGAGCATTAGGTTCAACCCGGGAATTTACCTGGGACAAGCGAGCGTCCACCCGGGATGTTTTCAGCGCCGCTTTCCGCTCTCGCAGCTGGGCATGCTTTGCCTGTTTCTCCAAAGCCTCCATCTCCAACTCCACCGTTTGCAACTCGAACGAGTTCTCACCTGTGCTCAAAGGCAGACACACAGCCGGCATAGTGCTTATAATAGCAGATAGAGTTAAGATACAGAGATGTGATAAAGTGAGAGGCAATGAATATAGTCAACACTAGTGATAGTCGAGTTAACTAACTACAGGCACAAGTCAGGAAGACAAAAACAATTTAGGATTATTAAAAGAGGAAAAAAGGATAGATAAATAGTTAAGTTAGTTTGAATACGCCGAGAGAAATACAAGTCAAACACAGGAAGCTACGTCACAGGAAGCCTGCAAGCAGAGAGTCTCCTTTCCACGTCATGACCTGCCCCCATCCTGCTGCCACCTAAAAAGATAAATAACTAACAACAATCTGCACTTACTTTAGCTTTAATAAGAGTTTACAGTAAATACATTTAAAAATAAACACATAAATAAAATATGAAAATAAATAATAATAAATTGGCAATTCACACAACAAACAAATTAAATACATTTTTCACTACAAAGTCATTTCCCTAAAAACAGACCTTTCTTGCTTTGTTTGATGCAAAGTCATCAATTACATCATCGTTGCAAATCTGACCAGCAATTGTATGGTTGATGTTTATGACAGCGAGGCTGCTGAGGTGCTCTTGTGACATGGTGGATCTCAGGTATGATTTGATTAGTTTCAGTTTTAAAAAGTTTCTTTCTGCTTCAGCTACAGTCACTGGAAGTGTAAGACAAAGTCTTGTGGAAAAAAAAAAGCTTGTTCATGTGAATGGTTTTAAATGTAGAAAAAGTTCAGCAAAAACATAAGTCAAGTAAAATCTCAAACCAGAGGCAAATCTCATCTAATTGAGCCACAAGATCTTTTGCATGAAAGTTGTTTTAAAAAGCTTTTCACTTTTTCTATCAGTAACTACACTAATAAAGGAGAGGTAGAGAGAAGATTTGAACAATTCATAACAGCCCCCAAAATACTTATAATTATTATTATTATCATCATAACTGCAGTTGGTTATAGAAACAGATGAATTGTAACACACAGGTCACATCCTCAAGTCAGTCTTACACTGCCCTCTAGTGGCAGGGTCGGGCATGCGTTTTTGCTTAATTCTGTACAAATATTATTAATCTTTATTTGCTTTAGTTTTATTTAATGTTGATCTCTGTTCTTCTTGTTTCTTCTCCTCCTTGTATTCACTTCATGAAAAATATAAAAATAATAGATATATAGATTGTGATTGACTGTGATTAGAATTTTATAGTGCCTTCATCCTGTACAAACAACCGATAATCAGAAAAAGTTGGGACGGTATGGAAAACGCAAATAAAAAAAAGAAAGTAGTGATTTCTAAATTTACTTTGACTTGTATTTCATTGCAGACAATATGAACACAAAATATTTCATGTTTTATTTGGTCAACTTCATGTCATTTGTAAATATACATCCTTTCCTGTCATTCAGACCTGCAACACATTCCAAAAAAAGTTGGGACAGGAGCAATTTAGGGCTAGTAATGAGGTAAATTGGTTAAATAATGATGTGATTTGAAACAGGTGATGTCAACAGGTGATTGTTATTATGATTTGGTACAAAAGCAGCATCCAAGAAAGGTCTAATCCTTTAGGAGCAAAGATGGGCCGAGGATCGCCAGTTTGCCAACAAATACGTGAGAAAATTATTGAAATGTTTAAAAACAATGTTCCTCAAAGAAAGATAGGAAGAGATTTGGATATTTCACCTTCAACAGTGCATAACATAATTAAGATTCAAGGAATCTGGAGGAATTTCAGTGCGTAAAGGACAAGAGCGCAAGCCTAAGCTGAACAACCGTGATCTCCGATCCCTCAGGCGGCACTGCATCAAGAATCGTCATTCATCTATGAGCGATATCACCACATGGGTTCAGGACTACTTTAGCAAACCTTTGTCAAGTACCACAATACGTAGTTACATCCACAAATGCCAGTTAAAACTGTACTGTGCCAAAAGGAAGCCCAATGTTAACAGTGTCCAGAAGCGCCGTCGACTTCTCTGGGCTCGGAGGCATCTGGGATGGACCATTACACATTGGAAACGTGTACTGTGGTCAGATGAATCAGTATTTCAGGTATTTTTATGGGAGGAATGGACGCCGTGTGCTCCGGACCAAAGAAGAAAAGGATCATCCAGACTGTTACCAGCAACAAGTCCAAAAGCCAGGGTCTGTCATGGTATGGGGTCGTGTCAGTGCCCTTGGCAAAGGTAACTTGCACTTCTGTGATGGCACCATTCATGCTGAAAAGTACATAGAGATTTTGGAGCACAATATGTTGCCTTCAAGAAGACATCTTTTCCAGAGACGTCCATGCATATTTCAACAAGACAATGCAAAACCACATTCTGCACACATTACAAAGTCCTGGCTGCGGAGGAAGAGGGTACGGGCACTTGACTGGCCTGCCTGCAGTCACGACCTGTCTCCAATAGAGAATGTGTGGCGCATTTTGAAGTGCAAAATGCAACAACAAAGACCCCGTACTGTTGCCCACTGTAAGACTTGTTTGCAGGAAGAATGGGACAAAATTACACCTGAAACACTTCATCACTTGGTGTCTTCAGTCCCTAAACGTCTTTTAAGTGTTGTGAAAAGGAATGGCAACATTACAAAGTGGTAAACTCTTTACTGTCCCAACTTTTATTGGAATGTGTTGCAGGTCTGAATGACAGGAAAGGATGTATATTTACACATGACATGAAGTTGACCAAACAAAACAGGAAATATTTTGTGTTCATATTGTCTGCAATGAAATACAAGTCAAAGTGTATATATATACATGTGTGTGTGTGTGTGTGTGTGACACAGTGAGGAGTGTGTAGAAGCCAGAAGTCTGCCCTGAAGGTGTATCACCACTTCACTGAAATGTACACACACACACACACACACACACACACACACACACACACACACACA
>JAAIIK010024708.1:0-13775 GCA_014706435.1 Silurus glanis
ACACACACACACACACACACACACACACACACACACACACACACACAGCTGCATTAACACATTTAAATCGCTATCTCTCTAATCACACTTAATTCCTCCAGGATTAATTACAGGTTGGGTGACCTCTAACCTCTCGTGTGGTGCTGATGTTCCTCCTCAGAAGTCCGTCTGCTGCCTGAAGTCTCAGCTCCACCCTCTTCAGGTCATCAGACTTCATCAGGGCTGTCAATTAAACACAACCTATGTTTATCTACACTTATGATACCAGGACGAGAAAAAAAAAACCCTCTGAAGATGTTCTTCTTAATGACTGAAATCCGTATCAGACCTCTTTTATAGAAATATATATATGACTGTATAATGCTGCTGCCATTAGGACATTATTTCACATCACATGAATCTGCTGCACTTGTGAGTGGATTTGATTTGGACTTTTCTGATAAGCGTCTCTAATAGATCAGTGTAATTATTATAATATTAACGCTTAGTGGCGTCTCACCGTCCAGACAGTCTCTGACTTAGCGGGGACGAGTCGCCTTCTGCTTCAGCTGATCAGCGGATGTCATACGGTGCGAGTTCATCATCACTGAGAGAGGCAGAGAGACTACAATTATCTCATACATACAACTGAGCATATCATTTAAACTCACAACTAGAGGTCGACTGATACAGGATGACCAATATATGTTGCTGATTTCTTTTGTCCGATATGTTTGGCCAATTATCATCCCCCCTTCATCTCATAAAATCTAACAGTTAATTAATAAGAAATGATACAGAAAATTGCTTAAATGTTGTATTTATTTAATAACACAAGCCTCTCCAATCAGTGTGCTTGTTAACAGGTTTTGGTCTCCGTGACTACCTGTAACCTAAACTACAGCTGGTTGAAGACTCTTTAACAATGCAGTTCAAAAAAGTTACTGATTTTCTCCCCAAATGTTCTTTTCATTCTCTCTCCAAAAGAAGCATCATATTTAACCAATGAAATATAAAAGGCTAAAATAAGAATGAAGGATAAGAACTTAAAGTCGGCGGTCGTCCAATGTCGAGTGGTTTTTGATCGTTGGTCGACTTTGGGTTTTTTGCTGTGTTATAAAATAAAATTTAAATCTGTGTGACATGAACTGACTCATATTTCTTGTCCACTTAAATCCCACCCTCCCTCCATCCTCTACGCCGGCTCCAACAGTTCAACACACTCCCTCCATCCTGCACAGGGCCGGCCCTGGTCAATTTTCTGCCCTGGGCAAGATTTTACTTGGTGCCACTTCCCTCACAGCCCATTCACCAATAATCATTGTGTTCAAACATTCATAACCTTATTTTAAATTGTTTCCAGTGAAACTATAAAATATAGGTGCTGTCTGGGTCACATTATAAATTAAACACAAACAGTAAGAATAATTACATCTGGTCTTCCTGCACATAAATGTCTTTATTTAAACACTTCTTTATCATACAGTACTGTTTAATCTTCCACTTCATTTTAAAAAGTGTTCGATGTCCAGTAGGTGGCAGTAATGTTCTACTAAACTTTAGCTCCTTCTAGCGGTATCACGATGAATTACACTGTACTACACTTTTAAAGTGAATTTTACATCAAAATTATTATTATTATTTTTTTTTAAATAAGCCAAGATATAAACAAACATTAACAAATTAGCCACTTCGAATTACAAATACCACAAATCCCCAAATTCTACACAACTATAGAGTCAAATATTAAGTTAAGACGTATCATGTGACTCAAAAAATGAGATGTTACAAAATCTCGGATCTCTGGAAACCCAGACATTATTACACTATTTAAAACTTTTAGAATAGACTTTAAAAACTAGACCAATATAAAGTTTGTTTACAAACTTTTACTAAACTGAGTTTATTCATATGATCATCGCCATTCATTACCTCTGTCTTTGTCCCGATTATCTTCTTCTACGCTTTTTCTTTTTTCTTTAATTTTTATTGCTTTCCAGCACAGTAATGTGATGAATGTAAATACTGTTATGTTTGCATCATTATGCTATAAAACACATATTATCCCGTTAAGTTCGGAGCATGCGCAGAAAGAACCGGAGACATGACTGCACAGCGTTTTTTACTCGTTTACTCTGCACACTGCAAACACACCCACATGCAGCACGAGAGTGCCCTCTAATGGCTATCAGATATTATTACATTAATGCAATGTTCCCAATGTCACTATGACCATTATTAATTTAGGGGCTTCAGGAAAGTCTGCAAAGGAAACAAAACTATACCACAGACTTAAAATACACTTTTTAGAAAGAAATACAAAACCAAGAACAAGACACAAATTGCTTTTTTGTATCATTGTCTGAATCATTTTTAGTAGATATGTAATGAAATTTCAATATAATCTCACCATCTTTAAGAAGTCTGTAGGTGAGGGCATGAGCTTTATGAGAGTCTCCTCACTGTTCACATAAGGCTACATAACCCCTACAGAGAGACTGCAGGAGATCATGTCTCATAGACTGTTTCTCTGCCTTGATCTTGTCATCAAAGACAGAAACGTCTCTGCTAAGGACTAAATAAGACGAAAGAAAAGGATCATCCAATATCCAACTAAATCAAACATTTACTCAAATCATGTATATAAAACAAACATTAAGGAGTTAAGACTTGACTGTAGACCAGGTTTAGGAAAACTATTAGACTTTGTTTAAACCAAAACATGGAGTAAACGTTTTTACACGACAAACCATATCTACTGTTCATTTTAAGAACATCAGGGCACTGAATGAACTTTAATAAATCATAACTGGCATCATGAAGAGTTTCCAATGCACAAGGGATGAGGGATTGTGTTTTGTTGTGTTTGTGCTGTGCAGCATCGATTCGAGGCCTTTTAGCAGTCGTGGGTTGTGACGTGTCTGATGCAGTTCTCTTTGCTCTCGGGTTTGTCTTGGTGAAAGCGAGGGCAGAGATGTTCATGGCTTTATTTCCTGAGATGGGATTGTTGTGCTTCTGATTGGAGCTCTCCTGCTTGGAGGGCAGGATTCCTGGAACATGAATGGCATGCCTGGGAGGAGCAGATCAAAACTCAGTAATAGCAAAGGGAACTCCACCTGATGCTGAAGGTTTCTTCATGGGTCCTGCATATAAAATAAATAAATAAATAATAGAACAAAGCTGCATGTTTTATTTCTGCATAATGAATACAGCCTACAATCTGATCATTTCTGTACATGTTAAAGGTGTGTTCATTCATTCATTCATTCACTCACTCCCGCTTATCCGTAATTCGGGTTGCGGGGGCAGCAGTCTAAGCAGGCCCCCGCCTTTAACTGCTGCCCAATCCTCTCAGCACCGTCCCTTACGGTCCCTCCTGCAGGTGGTGAGCCCACAGGAAGGCGGCCCCACGTCACTCCGACGTCACGGTCCTTGATATTTTCCTCGTAAGGGACCCCTGGGGCATGGAGGGTTAAGGGCCTTGCTCAAGGGCCCAAGAGTGGCAGCTTGGCGATACCGGGGCTTGAACCCCAGACCTTCCGATCGGTAACCCAGCGCCTTAACCGCTGGAGCCACCACTCCCCCTAAAAGGAGGAGGTTAAAGGAGGTTAAAGGTGTGTTGTGAAAAATAATTTACTAAATGAAATGAAAGGTGCTCAGATCACACTAATGACATTATATGATTATTTGATAAAAGCGTATCATGCAGTAATAATGTGCTTGTATCGTCTTACACACTGAAGACATAAACATCAACACTATAGATACCTTTAAGTGCCAGAAGCTGGTTTTCAACACTTTCATTCCTGTGGAAAAGAAAAATTCTTTATGATTATGTAGAGAATCCATCATGCAATACTCTGTGTACCGTGTTTCTATATAAATTATGTACTTGAATAAAGTACTGGGTTAAAAGTCACATGTATCATTTATGTATATTTAACATTTTATAAAGATATCATTCAAATGTAGATTTCTACAAACATTTATCTGAGAATATTTCTGGTCCTTTTCTCCCTCACAGATGTAAAATAGACTCAGATTTTCCATTCACATGCAGATCACCAGGTCGCTGTCGTCATTCCGCACAAGAATATTTTCTAATCCGTGCTTCATGCAATCTTTAATAAAACATCTTTTTTTTTGCTGTCCACTTTTTCTTTTCTTTTTCATTTCTTGCAAACAAAGCTCAGTTAGCACGAGATGCATTCCACTTCCTGCCAGGTGCGTCACAGTGCACGTCACGTCATGTGGTTGTTCCCCATTCATGGTGAGATGTTCAGCTCTGCATAGATCACTTTCTAAATGTGTGAGAGATCAGTGGAAAGATTTTGGGCCCTGGATAAAAGAATGTAAGGAAACAACACGCTGGGAACCGAACCTCAGACCCCACTGTAATGTAGAACACAGACACACTGTATGACATTAAATTAGTTCACATTTAATAACAACATCCCGACTTCCCAAACCATGGCATAATGACACCAGACTCTTTCTCCAAATAATTATAGAGGATCCTCACATACACAAAGCTTCTGTGTCTAAACTGCAATTTGTACAACAGGTAAAATTCTTGGGGCATCTGATATCAGAACAATGTAATAAAATAAAGAGGCAGGCAAAATATCCCAATGCCCAAGACTAAGGAACAGCTCATGTATTTCCTAAGCATGTGGTTGAAGGATTTTTCAAGACTGGAGCCCTCCATTCACCAACCACCGCTCGTGCACGCACCCGCTGCTCCATCCAGCAGTAGTGTTCAGGTGTTGTGAGGTGAATCCAGTGTTAACCCTGTCAGAATGACTGCTGAAAGATCATCCACTTTGCTGACGTCCTTAGAATCGTCTCCTGGACAAAGATTTCAATTTATTGTGCCAATCCATGCGCTCAATTATGAAGTACAGATGTTTAAGTGAATCAGGTTCTGCCCCACATTTGTCAGCTATATTGCTTTTAGAGCTCGAAATGAACAAAGCACTAAAGCTGCAAGAAAATACCTCAACTTCAGTTTCTGTCAAATTCCTTTTCTTTAAGGAACATCAGACATCACTGAATTTACTAAAGTGGATTTCAGGAAAGAAAATGAAGTGATTGAATGCTCTCTGTGATGAAGAGACATTAGACATGATTGGAATAAAAAAATCTTTATTTCTTTAAATAAAACTTTAAATTAGAATTTATTATAAATTAAAGATGGTGAAACAACATGCACACTAAAGTACATGAAACGTTTGAATTTCACCATCTTCCTCTTTTCCTGAATCATTTTCCATCTGTTCAAGTTGCTTAAACAGATCCTCAAAGCTGTCGATGTCAAAGACTGGTACAGAATCCAGGATCTCAGTGCTGTTGTGGGGGTCTTCAGTATGATTCTGGGCTCCTCATTTAAAATGGAAAAGATGTCATAGTTCAGCCAAATGAGGATTCAGCCCTGGGGGCCTCAGTGCTCACTGTGGTGGGTTTGGAGATGCAAACTAACTGAAGTGTCCTGTCAGGAAGTCTATAGCATACAGACTTTTAATACATAGATGTAAACTATAATAAACTGATAATGCTGTACGGATCATAAATAAATAAACATTTTATTTATTAAAAAATATCTATACACAAATAGAAATCTGGTTTATTAATGTACAAAGTTTAAGAGATAAATCACCGCTGTGATCTTTGTGACTTGGTCTGATGACAAAGGAAGCTGATTTGCGTAATGCATTTGATGACGGCTGGGGGAACACGCTGTGTGCTGTTTTTTCTCCATGATTCCAAAGTCTTCAGAGCTGCTTCAGGGTTGCTGGGTGCCAGATCATGAGTGGCATAGATGACTGAGAGCTGCACTTCCCATGGCATACCTACACACAACATCCAATACAAAATTAAGATCTGCTGAAGCACAAAACTAAAAATCAGAGAATAAAGATAAAGATCGATAAAAACATAATTATTTGATGCTTTAGAAATACCTTTTGAGAGTTGTTGTGTTACAAACTGATTTATGCTTTTTGCCAGAATTTGAAATGACATTGGCATGTTCTCCTTAAGTCCTAGTTGACCAAGTCGCCCTGTTTGAGAAGGACAAAGACCACGAGTGAAAAGCTGAAGAATCCAGGAATAATGTGAGATGATGCTCTGAAACAGGATTTACAGTAAACTTACCAAGTAGCCTGAAAACTGCTGCTACACAGACGTCTCGGAACGGTGTTTGCTCTGTTCTTGCTTGCCTCAGCCAAGTGTTTATTATCAGCCAAAGATCCTTCCTAGTAAAAAAATAAGAGGAGAAATGGATATGTTGAGGGTCTTTGTGGTGGTTATGGAGCAACCATTGTGGTTTTACGATCAATTATGAGTTTATACAAAAATGGGAACTTGCAATATTTCAAACAACGAGTAGAACTTTGACCCTTAATGGAAAAAGTCAGGAATAAGAACTAGGTCCTAAAGGTAATGATGCTTTATAATGTACTTTACACCACTGAGAAAGCCGGGGGCAGAGCACTGGGTCAGCCATGACTACAGCACCCCTGAAGCACAGAGAGTTAAGGGTCCTGCTCAAGGGCCTAAGAGTGGAACTTGGTGATCCAGGGGCTTGAACCCCCGACCTTCCGATCAGTAATTCAGAGCCTTCACCACTGAGCTACCACTTCCTGAAAAAAGACCCTCTCATGGTGAAATACTTACAGCTAAAGTTACAGAATTCTCTCTGACTGTCTGAACACTGATCCTGGAAACTTCATTTATAAATGCACAATAAACATTTCCTCACAGAAACATCACTATATCAACAATTACCCAATTTTTCCCTGTGAGATCTTATTGTATTAAAGATAAGATATAAAAATGCCACCTAAATATTAACTTCGCAGCTGAAATACTCTCAGCACTGATGTTATAGAAAAATAATTATTAATTTCTGATCATTCAGATTTAAATATTAAAAAGCTGAGAATTAAATATGTTGAATATGTTTTGCATTCAGTACCGTATAATATTGGTAATGGTCCAAGTCCAGTCCAGTTGTGCACACAGAAGATCCAGGCTGAAGATGTAGTTCCAGGTAGCAGGGCAGAGATCATAACCATACCAGCTGTTCTTCAGGAACCTCAGACTGCTGTCTTCCAGAAAAGACTTCAGGGTGCTGGTGATCATATTGTAGATGTTTCCCAGAGGCTCCTGGCAAAAAATACATCATTATTTAATACCCAGTGCAATAAAACACTGTTTAACTGACAGCATAGTTCAACATAAATGTACAAAGAATTTGTCCCACTAGATTACACTGATACTTGGAAATTAAAAGTAGATTAAGAAGGCAGTAAAATACATGAAAAGTCCAGTTGAAAAAAGATGCTTGATGACAGTTCTGGCCTGCCAGTAATAAACATTGACACTGAGAGGAACACTAAAGATCAACAACTTACCTCATCCCAGCACAGATAGTTGCTGTGCAAGTAAAATATCTTTCCCTTTATTTTCAAGTTGCTCACTACGTGAATTGATCGGCATAAAGAACTTTCATGGGACAAAATACGTGGCCATGCTGTCACCATGACCATAATCACTTTGGAGGCTTCAAGAAAGTCTGCAAAGCACCAAAACAATAGGACGTAAATACACTGTATAAAAAGAAATACATTGGATAGATAAAGTCAACACACCCTTATGAAATTGCAGGTTTTTTTAAATATAAGATTGAAATAACAACATAAATAATATAAATATGCAAGCCAGGGATTCAGTCAGTAACCAAAACCATGTGGGAAAACACCATACTGACAGTGAAGCATAGTGGGTTTAACATAATGCTTTTGGGCTGCTGGTCAAAATGCTGAAAGAAAGCTGAGGAATTTCAATTTCAACATGTCAATGCCCCAAAGCACACATCAAATTAAACAAAGACATGGCTGCAGGAAAGGATAATCAAAGTTCTGGAATGTTCCAGCCAGAGCCCAGACCTCAATTCGAGCTGTACACAGGAGAGCACCTTGCAATTTGAAGGAACTTTTTTTTTTTGCAAAGAAGAGTGGGATAAAATTCCCAAGTGTAGATTCGTTTTTTGTTTGTTGTTAGATCACATTAAAGATTTGTTAGATCACACAATTGACTTCTCTGTATAAGTGTCTAGATCATTTTTAGTAGATAAGTAATGAAATATCAGTATAATCTCACCTTCTTTAAGGAGTCTGTAGGCAAGAGCATGTGCTTTGTGAGAGTCTCCTCTCTGTTGACACACGCCTACATAAACCCTACAGAGAGACTGCAGGAGATCATGTCCCATAAACCCTCTCTCCACCTTGATCTTCTCCAAAATCACAGACAGAAACGTCTCTGCCAAGGACTAAATAAGACGGAAGAAAATTATTATTTACTAGACCGGGTTTAGGAAAACTACTAGATATTGTATAAACCAAAACCTAGAGTCAAAATTTGCCAGGACCAGTGAATTATGGATCAACTTTAAAAATTAAAAACTCAAATCCACAGCTAAAGAATAAAGTGTTTAAATCACATGCACACTAAATAAAACAGAAGATAAGAACTGACCTCGTTTACACAAAACTCAGAAATGACGTGTTTCTCTTCATCTCTCAGAACAGGAAGGTCACTTGTTCCTGTGAGAAGTGCATGAATCCTGTCTGTAGGTAAAACATCAGAACAGGACTTTTGTAGTGTTTCTAACGCACTGGAGATGAGAGATTGTGTTGTGTGTGTTGTGTTTACAGGATCAGGTGAAGCAGCATCAAGTCGAGGCTTTTGAGCTTTCCTGGGTGGTGACATGTCTGATCCAGTTCTCTTTGCTGTGGGGTTTGGGCCTGTATGAATATAAAATAAAACATGTACAATAAAATAAACAATAAAACAAAGCTGCGTGTTTGATTTCTGCATAATGAATATAACTTTCAATCTGATCATCTGATCATTTGAGGGAAATGTACAAATAGGTTTAGCACATGTTTATATAAATCTGTATCTCCTCTAGAAAATAGTTTATAACATGTCACATCTAAATACCTTTGTCAGCTTCCTGCTCGTTCTCAGTCTGCGTGGAGGAGCACTTTTTCTCTGTAATGACAATAAACAATTTATTACAGTCAAAGCAAATACCTTCTACATCAACATCTACAGAAACTCAGAGAGATTTCAGTGTTACCTTTGTTCAACTCATTTCCCTGTTTGAAGAGTTTTTCCTGTTGAGGATCAAAAACAAAAAGAACATTTAGTTTTATTTAGTCACAATTCTCACTTCAGTTCAATGACGTCTGCGTTTGTAATCAAAAGAAAGTACCTCGATTAAGCAGATGCTTTTCTCGAAGCTACTGATTGTGTACTTCAGGCCTCGGATTTCCAGATTTTGTCTGGTGTTCATTTCTGTAAAATAATTTACAAAATGAAATGAAAAGGTGCTCAGATCACACTAATCACGTTATATGCTCATAAACAGAACTGAATCATGCAGTAATAAACAACTTGTACTTTCTTACACACCTTTAAGTTCCAAAAGCTGTTTTTCAACACTGGCATTTCTGTAGGAAAGAAGAAAAGAATTCAAATAGAATATATTATTATATTATTATATTATTTTATTAAAGCTGCAATTTTTTTCCCATTGAAAATGACACAAAATAATTGTTATAGTTAGTGTTACTGTCAGGGAGCTCCCTGCTTCCTCGCCTGTGCGCACCCCGCCCGTCCGGAGCTCATCACCGGCTTACTAAGGCGGCACACCTGGGTCTCATTAACCGCCTGCCTACTTAAACCCTTCACTCACAACTCACAAGCGTCCGTTATTGTTTCCTGTTGGACTCTCTGAGTGTGTTCGCTACGTGTTTGTCCGTCATTAAAATCCGTTGTTTTTCATTTGGCTCTCGCTTCGTTTGCTCGCGCCTGACAGAATAACGGACCGAAACCGAAAGTACGAGGAAAGGATTCGCCGTGAGAAGTGACACAAGGCGCTTACCTCGCTATGGATCACCAGCCCAGCACGGCTTCCGATCCAGTACAGGACCTGATCGCCGCGCTCCGTGCGGCTTTTCCCTCCACGGCGGCACGGCAAAACCCGCCAGCATCCACCGGCAGTCCCGTGGCACTTCCGGAGAAATTCTCCGGGGAAGCTTCAGAATGCCGCGGCTTCTTGCTTCAGATGAACTTGTACATCGAGATGCAACCTCAAAGATTCCCCACGGAGCGGTCGAAGATCGCGTTGTTCATCTCCCTCCTCTCCGGGAGAGCTCTAGCGTGGGCGCAGGCGCTATGGGATGATGCCGGCCCGGTGGTGCAGTCCTACGCTCGATTCACCGCGCACTTCCGGGAGGTGTTTTGCGCCGCCTCCGGAGTTCGCACCACGGCCGATCAGCTGCTCGGATTGCGTCAGGGGAACGACAGCGTGGTGGACTACAGCCTCCGTTTCCGCACTCTGGCGGCATCTAGTGGCTGGAACGAGACGGCGCTGCTCAGTGTGTATCGGCTGGGGTTAAATACAGAGCTGAGACGGGCAATGGCATACCTGGAGGATTCAGTGGGGTTGGAGAGCTTCATCCAGAAATCCATCGGGCTCTCTCAACGCCTGGCTGCGGGGCCCCCAGCTCCGTCTCCTTCAGATACTCCCCGCTACGCCGCAGCTGCCCCTGAAGCTGAACCCATGCAGCTAGGTTCGCAAGGACTGTCCCGGAGAGAGAGAGACCGCCGCCGGGCCGCGGGGAGGTGTCTGTACTGCGGTGTTCCGGGCCACAACGTCAATCGGTGTCCCACGCGCCCTGCTCGTGCTGCGGTGAGTATGGTGGACTTCCCTTCTGACATTTCGCCTTTGTCCAACCTCACCGTATCGCTTCTAACCCCCGCTCTCTCCATTTCGGTACGAGCTTTAGTCGACTCCGGCTCGGCAGGGAACTTCATCTCCCAGAGCTGCCTCGACCGACTACGCCTCCCCAGAGAGAGGGGCTCCCAGGACCTAGCGGTCAAAACGATCCAGGGACGCCCTTTGGGTCGGGGATGGGTGAAGTACTGCACGCCGGTGGTCACATTACAAGTGGGGCTCTTCCATCGCGAAAAGATCCGGTTCCTGGTCCTGGAGAGCTCCACCGTCAGTGTGATCCTGGGGAGACCTTGGCTTCAGAAGCACGCACCGAGATGTTCCTGGGATCCCTGCGACATCCTGGAATGGAGCCCCCACTGTAAGGCTCACTGCCTTTCCCACCTTCCTACACGAGTCCCAGCAGCGGTGCTAGGTGCTACCCGGGTGGAGGAGGCCACGACCAGCACACTGGTGGAGATCCCCAGGGAGTACCGAGCGTTCGAGGACGTGTTCAGCGCGCAGGCCGCCACCCGTCTCCCCCCTCACCGACCTTGGGACTGTAGCATCGACCTGCTCCCCGACGCTAAGCTGCCTAAGGGTCGGGTTTACCCACTGTCCGCACCAGAACGACGAGCAATGGAGGAGTACATACAACAGGCTCTCCGCCAGGGGTTCATCAAGCACTCGTCCTCCCCAGCAGCGTCTAGCTTTTTCTTCGTGGGCAAGAAGGACGGAGGGCTGCGCCCCTGCATCGACTACCGCCAATTGAACTCGCAGATCGCTCCACTTCCATACCCCCTCCCGCTCGTGCCCGCTGCTCTGGAGGACCTGAGGGAAGCCCGAGTGTTCAGCAAACTCGACCTCCGGAGCGCGTACAATCTGGTGCGCATCCGGAGGGGAGACGAGTGGAAGACCGCATTCATCACGCCCTCGGGCCACTACGAGTACCGGGTGATGCCGTACGGCCTCTCCATCTCACCCGCCGTCTTCCAGGGGTTCATGAATGAGGTACTCCGGCCCTACCTCCAGAAATTCGTCATGGTGTACATCGACGACATCCTGATTTACTCACGTAACCTGGAGGAACACCGGAGACACGTGTGCGCGATCTTAAGGGCACTTCGTTCCCATCACCTCTATCTGAACCTCTCGAAGTGCGAGTTCCACCGCTCGGAGATCCACTTCCTGGGGTACGTCATCGGTGCAGAGGGAATCCGGATGGACAAAGGGAAGGTGAAGGCGGTGAGAGACTGGCCCGTCCCAGGGACGATCAAGGAGCTCCAGCGCTTTTTGGGCTTTGCCAACTTCTATCGCAGGTTCATCCAGGGATACAGCCGGATCACTGCCCCTCTCACCTCACTCCTCAGGGGAAAGGCCCGAACCCTGAGATGGAACCAAGAGGCCCGGGAGGCCTTCCAGGAGCTTCGCCGCCGTTTCTGCAGCGCCCCGGTTCTACGTCACCCCGACCCCCGGAGGCCGTTTGTGGTCGAAGTGGATGCCTCATCCACCGGAGTGGGGGCTACCCTCTCCCAGCTGTCAGGCACACCTTCACAGCTCCACCCGTGTGCCTTCTACTCTCACAAGCTCACCGCCGCAGAGCAGAATTACGACATCGGCAACCGCGAGCTCTTAGCAATCAAGCTGGCACTGGAAGAGTGGAGACACTGGCTGGAGGGAGCCGAACACCCGTTCATGGTGATCACCGACCACAAGAACCTACAGTACCTCCGGGAGGCTCGGAGGCTCAACCCCCGACAGGCACGATGGGCGCTCTTCTTTACCCGGTTCCGGTTCCACATCACCTACCGGGCCGGATTGCAGAACGGCAAAGCCGACGCCCTGTCCCGGATGTACGGGCCAGAGGAACCTGGAGAACCTGAACCCATTCTCCCTCCGACGCTCATCCTGGGACCCATCGTCTGGGAGATCGACGAGGAGATCCGCAACGCCGCCCGCCGCGAAACCACCCCGGCAGGGTGCCCTGAGGGACTTACCTATGTCCCTACCTCCTGCAGGCCCAGACTCATCCGGTCGGTCCACGAGGGGCCTGGCTCCGGCCATCCAGGAGAGAAGCGAACAGTGCAGATGATCAGGGCTCGATACTGGTGGCCAGAGATGACAGAGGAGATCAGGAGGTTCATACAGGGATGTCCCACCTGTGCGATGTCGAAGGTTCCCCGTCATCTGCCCGTAGGCAAGTTGATGCCACTCCCCGTCCCTCAGCGTCCCTGGTCTCACCTGGGGATCGACTTCGTGACGGATCTGCCCCAGTCTGAGGGTCACACCTGTGTCTTGGTGGTTGTGGATCGCTTCTCGAAGGCCTGCCGGTTCATCCCCCTGAAGGGCTTGCCCACCGCCCTCGAGACAGCTGAGGCCCTATTTCACCACGTCTTTCGGAACTTCGGACTACCGGAAGAGATCATCTCCGACAGGGGACCTCAGTTCACGTCCCGAGTCTGGAGGGCCTTCTTCAGGTTCCTGGGAGTCTCGGTGCACCTAACGTCGGGGTACCACCCGCAGTCCAACGGCCAAGCGGAACGGAAGATACAGGAGCTCAGCCGCTACCTGAGAAAAGCCGTAAGCTGAACCCCCGGTTCGTGGGGCCCTTCAAGGTCTTGGACCGGGTCAACGACGTGACCTATCGGCTGGAACTGCCGCCGAGGTACCGCATACACCCCACATTTCATGTGTCGCTACTGAAGCCCTGTGTCTCTCCTGTCTCTCGCCCTTCAGGTGGCCCCCCGGCGCCCGTTCAGCCTGAGGTCGTGGACCAACCCGGGGTCTACGTGGTGAGAGAGGTGCTGGATTCCAGGCGGCGTGGGGGTCGCCTCGAGTACCTGGTGGACTGGGAGGGGTTCGGTCCGGAGGAGCGGTCTTGGGTGGCGCGACAGGACGTGCTGGATCCGGCGCTGCTGGCGGAGTTCCATGCTTCGCACCCGCGCCGCCCGGCGCCTCGGCCGAGGGGTCGACCTCGTCGCCGGGTTAGGACGTCTGGTGCCGTCCCTGGGGG
>JAAIIK010024711.1:0-12122 GCA_014706435.1 Silurus glanis
CAACTCCTCTCTCGGCACTCTGTCGTACGCTTTCTCTAAATCCACAAATACACAATGCAATTCCTTCTGTCCTTCTCTATACTTCTCCATCAACATCCTCAAAGCAAATAAGGCATCTGTGGTGCTCTTCCTCGGCATGAAACCATACTGTTGCTCACAGATGGTCACCTCTTCTCTCAGCCTGGCTTCCACTACTCTTTCCCATAACTTCATGGTGTGACTGATCAACTTAATTCCCCTGTAGTTACTGCAGGTCTGCACATCTCCCTTATGCTTAAAGATCGGTACCAGCACACTCCTTCTCCATTCCTCAGGCATCCTCCCACCTTCCAGAATCTTGTTAAACAATCTGGTTAAAAACTCCACTGCCAGCTCTCCTAAACATCTCCATGCTTCTACAGGTATGTCATCTGGTCCAACCGACTTTCCACTCTTCATCCTCTTAATCGCTGCTCTCACTTCCTCCTTACTAATCCTATCTACATCCTGCTTTACCAACTCCACATCATCCAACCTTCTCTCTCTCTGATTTTCCTCATTCATCAGCTGCTCAAAATATTCCCTCCACCTTCTCAACACACTCTCCTCACTAGTCAACACATTTCCCTCTCCATCCTTTATTGCTCTAACTTGCAACACATCCTTCCCAGCTCGGTCCCTCTGCCTGGCCAATCGGTATAAATCCTTTTCTCCTTCCTTAGTGTCCAACCTCTCATACAGCTCCCCATATGCCTTTTCCTTGGCTTTCGCCACATCCCTCTTTACCTGCTGCCGCATCTCCTTGTACTCCTGCCTACTTTTCTCATCACTCTGTCTATCCCACTTCTGTTTTGCCAACCTCTTTCTCCTTATGCTCTCCTGCACTTCCTCATTCCACCACCACGTCTCCTTGTCTTCCTTTCTATTTCCAGATGTCACACCAAGTACTTTTCTAGCTGCCTCCCTCATCACTCCTGCAGTAGTTTCCCAATCACCCAACACCTCTTCACCACCACCGAGCCTCTGTCTGACCTCTTCCCTGAACCTCACACTACAGTCTTCCTCCTTCAGTTTCCACCATCTTATTCTTCTTTCAGTCCTCTCTCTCCTCCTCTTCTTCTTCGCCTCCAAAACCATCCTACAGACCACCATCCGATGCTGTCTAGCTACACTGTCCCCTGCCAACACCTTACAGTCTCCAATCTCCTTCAGGTTGCATCTCCTGCATAGAACATAGTCCACCTGTGTGCACCTTCCTCCACTCTTATACGTCACCCTATGATCCTCCTTCTTCTTAAAATAAGTGTTCACCACTGCCATTTCCATCCTTTTAGCAAAATCTACCACCATCTGCCCTTCCACATTCCTCTCCTTAAGGCCATACCTACCCATCACCTCCTCATCACCTCTGTTCCCTTCACCAACATGCCCATTAAAGTCTGCCCCAATCACCAATCGTTCTTTCCTAGGTACACCATCTACCACTTCATCTAATTCACTCCAGAATCTTTCCTTTTCCTCCATCTCACAGCCAACTTGTGGAGCATAGGCACTGATGACATTTATCATCATCCCTTCAACTTCCAGCTTCACGTACATCACCCTATCAGAAACTCTCTTCACCTCCACTACACTCTTACTGTACTCTTCCTTCAGAATCACCCCTACACCATTTCTCTTTCCATCCACACCATGATAGAACAGTTTGAACCCACCTCCAATGCTCCTGGCCTTACTCCCTTTCCACTTGGTCTCCTGAACACACAACATATCTACCTTTCTCCTCTCCATCATATCAGCTATCTCTCTCCCTTTACCCGTCATAGTACCAACATTTAAAGTACCAACCCGAACCTCCACTCTCCTACACTGCTCCTTTTCCTGCCGTCTCTGTAGACGTCTTCCTCCTCTCCTTCTCCTCCTTCGGCCAACAGTAGCCCAATTTCCACCGGTACCCTGTCGGCTAACGATACCTGTGGCGGTCGTTGTTAACCCGGGCCTCGACCGATCCGGTATGAAATTCTCATTTGTGATCCGCATATTTGATTTGGCACATGTTTTACGCTGGATGCCCTTCCTAACGCAACCCTCCCCATTTACCCGGGCTTGGGACCGGCACTAAGAGTGCACTGGCTTGTGCCTCCCTAATGGCTGGGTTGGGATTTGGATAGTTTATTGAAGCTAAATATGTTTCATGCTAGCTAGCGCGTGCTTCCCGAAAGTTGTGAGTGCACACGTGACTAACGCGTGACTAGCGAGGATCATTCATGAAATCGGTGAAACTAATGATCAGGTTCGTGAACATGAACTTCTAAACTTACCGCTTGTGTGTTTCTTCTGAAACAAATCGCGGTTGGTTGCGTGTTTAGTCTGCGAGCTGCTGCTCGGTGTTTCGGCCTTTAAGCTCGCGGCGCACTGTGACGTCACATAGACTCAATGTATTATTGCGTCACGTGCGCGTTGCATTACAACGCCACTGTGTTGTACAATAGATATAGAGTATGTGGTTTGTCTACAGTTAAATACTTTACCTTGTGGGTATCTAAATAACTAAATAAACACTATTACGCGAGGACTAATGGAAATTGATCTCATCTTACATTTTCAATTCTCAATTCTATCATTATTTGCTTTGAGAATGTTGATGGAGGAATATAGAGAAGGTCAAGAGAGGAGTCGTGGTATTGTATGAGGAACAATAGGAAGTCTGAAGGTTTGAACTTTTTCTGTTTTTCAGGCTTCTGATGTGCTGCTCAAAGAAAATCTAGAGCTCTCAAAAGGTCTACCTTTGTTTATGAGGGAAAAGTCTGGAAACTTCCTGAAGTCTTGCCTGGTAAGTGTGTTATCAGTGTGTTATAGTCATATGTTCTCATACCTGAGGTACAGATCCTGTAAAGAGAAAACTGTTCCAGCACAAATGAAGTGATACACTATATCGCCAAAAGTATTGGGACACCCCCTGAACAGGTTTGATTACTTTTATATTTATTATAGTAACAAAAACACAAAAATGGTGAATGATTTAATATTTCATTATTTTGTACATTTTCTTTGATTTTGAATCATTGGACATGAAGAGGTTCAACATTGGGTTCCTCTCATATTTCTCTGATGCTCTGCACATTTCTTCTCTTTCTCACACTGATTTAGAGAATCCTGGAGCTCCATGCTGGTTTTGTTCCAAAGTGACCTCCAGCTGAGCAACTGCAATTTCCTGATTTCGTATTTTTTTGTATGTTTGTCACACGTTAATGTTTCAGCTCATCAACCTCATTTAAATATTAGTAAACGATAACACAAGTGAACATGCAGTTTTTAAATGGTCTCTTTCTCATGGTGGAATCATGAACACTGACCTTAACTGAGGCAAGTGAGGCTGCAGTTCTTTGGATGTTGTTGTGGGGTCTTTTGTGATCTCTTGGATGAGTCGTCGCTGTGCTCTTGGGGTAATTTTGGTCAGCTGGTCACTCCTGGGAAGGTTCTCCACTGTTCCATGTTTTTGCCATGTGTGAATAATTTCTCTCACTGTGGTTCGCTGGAGTCCCAAAGCTTTAGAAATGGCTTTATAACCTTTTGCAGACTGATAGATCTCCATTACTTTCTTTCTCATTTATTTCTGAATTTCTGTGGATCTCAGCATGATGTCTAGCTTTTGAGGATCTTTTGGTCGACTTCACTTTGTCAGGCAGGTCCTATTTAAGAGATTTCTTGATTGTGAACAGGTGTGGCAGTAATCAGGCCTGTGTGTGGTGAGAGAAATTAAACTCAGGTGTGATAAACCACAGTTTTAACAGGGGGGCAAACACTTTTTCACACAGGGCCATGTAGATTTGGATTTTGTTTCCCCTCAATAATAAAAACTTTCATTTAAAATCTGCATGTCGTGTTCACTTGTGTTATCTTTAACTAATATTTAAATTAGTTTGACGATCTGAAACATTAAAGTGTGACAAACATGCAAATAAATATACACAGTGGTGTGAAAAAGTGTTTGCCCCTTCCTGATTTCATACTACTACAAAAGTATGTACTTGATATACAATGCTATTTTTTTTTTTTCTTTGTCTTCCAACAGCCATATAGTTGAATCTTCTGAGGAGAAGTGGGTTCCACACACCAGCCATCAACCAGAAAAGAGGTTCAAGCAGTCTCCAAACTCTGCACCTGTTTCAGCTCTACCAGTAAGAGTGAGAGACAGAAAATCCCAGTTTTCACTGGTTGTATCCCCCAACACACCTAAAGAGAGGTGGAATAAGGATTTTACACCCCAGCCAGTCTGTAGACCATCTGTCATGGCACTTGTGGATGAGAAGATGTTGGGAACGGGCTACAAACTGTTCGTTGACGACTTCTACACAAGTCCAGCACTGTTTAGAGATCTCCTAAAAAAAAAAAACATGTGGGCATGTGGGAAAATTCAGTCCACAAACCCTCAAACCATCACCAACAAGCTTCTGAAAAAAGCTCCTCGAGGCCTCATCACTGGCTGAGAGAAGAGGATGTGCTGTTTGTAGAATGGAAGGATAAAAGGAAGGTCCAGATGTGCTCCATCATTCACAGAGGCACTGAAGGAAGCATTGTGCTACTTTTATTTTCATTACTTTTTTCTTCTACTGTTTTTCTAATGTTTAAATACCAGTCTTATGCTTATTGTGTGAATTTTATTATTCCCAGTACATTTGGTTATCAGGCTGCTTTTCCTCAAACAGACGGAGGGAGAAAAGGACTACACACAGTCTCAGAATAATGTTTATAGGAATCTCATTTTTATTGTATTTTCTTCAAAGTTGAAATATAAACTCATTACACATGTGACTTTTAACCCGTCACTATTCTGGATTGCTTCAGGACCGAACTCATGTATTTATATATAAAAAAAAATAAAATGTTTAATGATGTACACTTTTTTTTCTAAGGATCTTCAGCATCTTTGGATGATGTAAAGCCCAAAGTGTCTTCTTTCAAAATATATGTAAATTGTGTATGTAGCACACTGTTGTCAGGAACTTTTACCATTGAAAGTCAGGAAGGTCATTTTCAGCTGTGAGGCCCAAAAGTGGGGCTGAAACCGAACAGGGTTCAAGAAACCGGGTTTATTTTCATATAAGTAACAGTATTTAGTTCAGTAAACTTAAATTAATTTAAAGGAGAATTCAGTGCTGTTTAGTTCAGTAAAGTCTTCATTTAATCCAAAACTATTCGATTCATTAAGTTCAATTATCCTCAAATTAATATTTTTACATTCAATAAAAACAAATCATCCAGTTTTCATTGATGTTTATTTAGTGAATAATGCATTTAATAAACAACTGGTTTCACTCAGAATGACATTTTATTTTTTAATAAGTAGTAAAAATGTTTTTTATAAAACTCATCTGAAGCATATAGATAAAAATGCACCAGTTGGTTAAAACAAAACATTTAAAAGTAAAACATTTATTCCAGCTCATAAATCCTATAAAACATGCAGCATTAAACATGAACTTCCAGCAGATGAACATCTCATAATACTGTCTGGAAGTGAGAAATGTACAGGTTGTTTTTACTCCATACACATGAACTTACTTTGATCAGAAACAGAATCATACTCCAAATCAATTAATCAATAAAGTCAATAAAAGAATCTCAAACTGCTGTGTGTCTTGTCCTCGCTATTAATGACGTCATTAGAGCTCCACTACTTCTAATTACCTGCTGTGACAGTGAGCTCTAATACACATCACACTGCCACCTACTGGTCATTTATGATTCTGCAACATTCATGGAGTCACTCCGGTCAACTTCCGGTTCTCAACTCAGACCCAGTTTACTGTCAAATACCGCGTACTAACTGCTTTCTCTATGGAGCTCTATGTAATAAGTGTAGTTTAAACACTCATCAATCAAATACAATTATCACCAGAATGTGAATCAATGACAGTTTGGACTTAATAAATAAGATAAAAACGGCTGTAAACTGTATAAAGCAAGTCCCGCTGACCTTCACTCGCTTTATACTCAGTTTACAGCCGTTTTTTATCTTATTTAAGGCCAGTGTTGTGCTAGTTACTAAAAAATAGTAACTAGTTACAGTTGTGGTGGCTCCAGCGGTTGAGGCGCTGGGTTACCGATCGGAAGGTCTGGGGTTCAAGCCCCGGTATCGCCAAGCTGCCGCTCTCGGGCCCTTGAGCAAGGCCCTTAACCCTCTATGCTCCAGGGGACCCTTAAGAGAAAAATAAATCAAGGACCGTGACGTGGGGCCGCCTTCCCGTGGGCTCACCACCTGCAGGAGGGACCGTAAGGGACCGGTGCTGAGAGGATCGGGCAGCAGTCGAAGGCAGGGGCCTTGACAACCCAATCCCTGGACACAGAGAAGTGTCTAGGGAATCTGCTTAGACTGCTGCCCCCGCGACCCGAATTACGGATAAGCGGGAGAAGATGAATGAATGAATAGTTACAGTTACTCGTTACTTCATTCAAAAAGTAACTCAATTACTTTGTTGATTACTTACACCAAAAAGTAATGCATTACTGTTAAAAGTAACTTTTTAGTTACTTTTTTAAATAACCTTCTTTAATGTTCCCATTAATGCCCTTTTATGCGTTATGGTCTATACAAACACAAAACTGACTTAAACACAAAGTAATTTTTAAACACTATTTTATTTAAGTCAGACCAGCACAAACTGAATATATCACAAGCATTTCTGAAATAAATAAAACAAGCTGAATAATATATTCACAATCAAAAACTAAAGTGGCTTCTGCATCATAAAAGCTGTTGTGTAAAAATGTTCCTTTCACAGCTTAAGTATGAAAACTATCAACAATGTAGAACAGAACACCGGGTTAGCTTCTAGCTTCTAGCTTCGTCGAGGCGTGGAGTTTCTGGAGGAGCTTCAACAGATTGGAGTTGCTGTTTATCGCAGTAGATACGACCTTCGAACCAGAAAGACACAGTTTACATTAGACTAAAAAGTTTTTGTCTTTATGCTCAACTAAAGTGAAATAATGAGCATATTTCCACTTTGAGAAACTCGTCTTGCTCTCGCCTCGACTCGCCATTACTGCCGCACAGACCTGAATAAACGGAGACACGCCCACAGTGCGTCTTCTTCGTGTTTACAGTGGTTTATCCTCCAATCCTACAATGCGTCTCTGCTGTAAACAGGTTAGACTGTAGTCTACACTTCAGCCCAAATTCATTCATTTAAAAAAGTAACGCATAACGCACCATACGGTAACGGTAACGAAGTTACTTTATTTAAAAAGTAACGCGTTACAGTATTAGTTACCGTCAAAAGTAACTGCGTTACAGTGACGCGTTACTGCCCAACACTGGTTATGACTGTAATATCGCTCTTCTCTCAGGAACAACAGAAAAGTGGTGAAGATACTTGATCTGTGTTTTGAGAGAGAGAAAGAGAGAGAGAGAGGTGTGTGTGTGTGTGTGTGTGTGTGTGTGTGTGTGTGTGTGTGTGTGTGTTAGTTTGGTGTGACATCACAGTAGGGCGCATCTCTATAAGTCAGAGCGCCTCAGAGTTTCTCATTTGTGAATTTACTACTTGTAAGTAAAGAGACACAAAAATGAAGCTCTTTAGAAAACTTAGAGAGATTTTTCAAAGCAGGAGACAGAAGAAACATAAACAGATTAAGGAAGAGGAGGAGAAGCTGGAACACTTGCAGAAAGGAGTTACAGATTGGGATGCATTTCTTAATATGATAATAGAGAAGATAACAGAAGAGAAAGCCATTCTGGTACAGAAGGTGCAAACTCTGGAGGCTACTTTAGATATGGAGCGAAAGCAGCGAGAACAGAACATAAATCATAGAAACGACACACACCTCCAGAACATCACCGAGCTCCAGTCTTCCCTGAAACTCCATGAGGAACAGGGGAAATCTGTAGAACGTGAGAGAGAGAGCTGGGTGACAGAACAAAAGCAACTGCTGGAACGTGTTGCTCAGCTCGAGGCCAGTTTGGAATTTGAGAGAAATAAATGGGAAGAGAAAAGCAAGAAGGACAAACTAGACATGAATGAGAGGAACAACTTACCGCTTCTGACCATCAGAGAGCTCCAGGATTCTCTTAATCACTGTGAGGAGAAGAAGGATAGAGCAGAGCACAAGAGAGATCATCTGATGAGATACCAGAAGCTACTGGAGGACATTCAAGAGCTCCAAGAGACCGTGAATCACTGTCGCCTTCTGCTTCAGATGATCAAAAAGACTACAATGAACTCAAACATACAACTGAGCATATCATTTGAACTCACACCTAGAGGTCGACTGATACAGGATGACCAATATATGTTGCTGATTTCTTTTGTCCGATATGTTTGGCCAATTATCATCCCCCCCTTCATCTCATAAAATCAGTTCATTAATGAGAAATGATACAGAAAATTGCTTAAATGATATATTTATTTAATAACACAAGCCTCTCCAATCAGTGTGCTTGTTAACAGGTATTGGTCCCCGTGACTACCTGTAACCTAAACTACAGCTGGTTGAAGACTCTTTAACAATGCAGTTCAAAAAAGTTACTGATTCTCTCTCCAAAAGTAGCATCATATTTAACCAATGAAATAAACAAGGCTAAAATAAGAATGAAGGATAAGAACTTCGTCCAATGTGGAGTGGTTTTTGATCGTTGTCAATCAATCCATTTTAAAGGAAAGAACACTATGTACAAATAAAATTTCCACAAATTTAAACCTATTTCGTAATGACACTGAATTGAGATAAAAAAAATAAAAATAAAAATCTGTGTGACATGAACAACTCATATTTTTTGTCCACTGAAATCCCACCCTCCCTCCATCCTCTACGCCGGCTCCAACAGTTCAACACACTCCCTCCATCCTGCACAGGGCCGGCCCTGGTCAATTTTCTGCCCTAGGCAAGATTTTACTTGGTGCCACTTCCCTCACAGCCCATTCACCAATAATCATTGTGTTCAAATATTCATAACCTTATTTTAAATTGTTTCCAGTGAAACTATAAAATATAGGTGCTGTCTGGGTCACATTATAAATTAAACACAAACAGTAAGAATAATTCCATCTGGTCTTCCTGCACATAAATGTCTTTATTTAAACACTTCTTTATCATACAGTACTGTTTAATCTTCCACTTCATTTTAAAAAGTGTTCGATGTCCAGTAGGTGGCAGTAATGTTCTACTAAACTTTAGCTCCCTCTAGCGTTATCACAATGAATTACACTGTACTACACTTTCAAAGGGAATTTTACATAAAATGTTGCTTTTTTTTTAAATAAGCCAAGTTATAAACAAACATTACCAAATTAGTACGGTGGCCGAGAAGTGCAAAACACTAACAAATGCAAAAACAAAATAACAAATCCGAAAACAAATTAACAAATTCAAAAACAAATTACAAATCCGAAAACACAACGACAAGTCAGACAAACCGGAAAAGGTAGGTGTCGTCTGTTAATGTAAACTTACCGATCATTGGACGACACACCTGTCATTCACCTGTATATCTTGACTGACAGGTGTCTTGTCCAATGATCTGTAATCAAATATATAATATATAATATAAAATATTTCATATGATCAAAAGTGATCTTTCAGATTGAATCCCAGTGGAAACGCGACTGATCCGAAGCTGCTGCTTTTCAGCTGATACACACTGTGTGGTCAAAAGTATTTGGACAACGGTCTTTTCAAGCCAGATGTGGTTCATAAATTCACCTAAAATGCACTTTATGACTTTTATCTAAAAGGAATATTCACATTTACTATTATTTATACAACACCATGTCACTATTAGGGTTTATTAGAAGATTACACACAGCAGTAGTATTTGAGTGATGTAGTGGTGAAGCTGTAGAAGTTTTTTGTGTATAAGTGCAATATAAATAAATGAAATTCAAGTTAAATAAAGCTGATTAATATTAATGTAATAAACTAAATGATCCAGAAAAGACGAGTACAGATTTAATAACATTTATTTTGTCCAGAAATATTTTTATTAAATTCACTATTTATGCTGAGAACCTGCATGAAGGTGGTACTAAATTTATTAAATGTACCATTTACATGTTAGAACTCAATCAAACTTACTGTAAGAACTCAACTTGATCTGACCTCAAATCAGGCTCTAAACTGTAGCAGTTCCTCCTCCACCCACACGGGGGAGACTCCTCAAGTTGATATAACTAGACAACAAAAACGATTAATAATATTTGTATATATTTAAGTAAAAAGAAAGTCCTGACAGAGCCACTAGAGGGCAGTGTAAGACTGAAATCTGACATACAACTGCAGTTATTATTATTATTATTATTATTATTATTATTATTAATATTATCATTAATATTAATAATTATATTATAGATATTTTTTTTGATAATATTAAACCGTCTTAAACTTAAACTGTTTACTGTTTTACATACAGGGGGTTTATGTTTAATTTTTAAGCTGAATTTTTGTGATGTAAATAAATTAAATGAAGCTGATTAAAATTAATGTAATAAATAATGTAGAAATAACGAGTACAGATTTAATAACATTGAAACAATTTATTTTGTCAAAAAGTTCTTATAAAATCCAGTCTTTATGTTGAGAAACTGCATGAAATTAGTATTAAATTTATTAAAAGTATCATCTACATGCAAGAACTCAATCAAACATGTTGTTAGAATAAAATGTAAACTTGATCAAACCTCAAATCAGACTCTGAACTGTACGAATGCTATTTGTTCTGTTATTGAACTAGAAACAGTGAATGTTGAGATGTTTGGGAACTGATTATCGCCTGTATATATGCAGGTCAGGGGTTTTTTCATGCTGGAACACCGTTCATTAAAATGAGACGATGATGTAAGATGACGAGCCAAACCACGGAGACGAAGCTGACTGAGGTGAACCCCTCAAACTAACCCAGGAACAGAGAAGGAACTTTCTGACCACCTGCTGGTTTTGCACAAACAGAACAAACGTTTCTTTTTCTTGAGTGAGACTGCTGAAAGAAATATTTTTACGGAGACAGAGTGTTTTATGTTACAGATTTTGTTAGAACTGTGTAATCGAGTCATTTACCAGTGAATCTTTCGATTCACTCAATTGAACCGAAACCAGTGAACCGACTCTTCTGGACCTTATTATTTTTAAATGAATTTATTGAACCGAACTCTTTTGAACCGAGTTACTTGAACTGAATCTACAGAGTAGAAATTAATGAACCAAACAAAACTGAATGGATTGAGTTATTAAAATTAATTTATTGAATTAAATTATTTTTTAATGTTTTGAATACCAAAGTGTTATTTCTGATGTTTTTAACTAACTGAGGTTGTTAAAAGTTTTATTTTAACAGTAGATGTTATAAGGCTGCATTCTAACTAAACTTTTAATTTTTAGTTATGATTTAAATGAAGTCCAACACTTTAATAAAAGAAACAAAACACAACAAAATTTAAAATATTAAATTTTTATTAAACATTACAATAATTATAGATTTTTACTTTATTATATGTAAGACATGTGCTCACATGCTGAATCTAAACCTGCCCAGAGCTTTACAGATTTTTGCTCTCCAGTGCTGCCATTTCCTGTTCCTCAGGAATTATTGAGGAAGTTGTAAGGATGGTCAGATCTTTCCATGAGGTCAGACCCCGAGAACTGCCATGCAACAAAACATTAAACTTTCTAATCTGAGGAGAAGATCTCTTTAATTTGAGGAGAGGAAGACATCTGTTCAGCTGCCCACTCACCCATCCTTGAGCCCCCTCTTTCCCTCCGGGTCATGGAAAGATGATTAAGAAGTTCATGGAATTCAAGCTACTATACTTGCATACTGCATTTATTATAATTTAAGAATGTATGAATTTTAACTTTACATGTTTGGTATCATTTTAAAGGTCTCAGTGCGATTGGAAATATGATCTCAGTACAATATCAGTAGAACAGACCAAAAATAAAGATCTCAGGTTTGGGGAAAATTCTGTCCTACTGATGTGAGATTTGTCCCGGAGAAGATCTTTATCAGGTGTTAGTTTTTTGTTTTTGTATTTTTTACCACAGGAGGTTTTTGGTTTTTAGGTCACCTCCAGTCCCAACTAACTAACTAACTAACTATCTATCTATCTATCTATCTATCTATCTATCTATCTATCTATCTATCTATCTATCTA
>JAAIIK010024727.1:0-18590 GCA_014706435.1 Silurus glanis
AAAGAAAGAAAGAAAGAAAGAAAGAAAGAAAGAAAGAAAGAAAGAAAGCAAATAAATAAATAAATAAATAAAGTTGGGTCAACATCATCATCGTCATCATCATCATCATCATCATTATCAAATGGCAAAAGATAAACAGAATGTATTTACAATCTACATCACCATAATATTATTATAAATAAATCCTACAGTATATAACAAAGGTGCCACCTATTATACAGACATGTATGACATAATTTAAATTACATCATCAACTCCACCAATGTTCATTCTATTTAAAGTATAAAAGAGATTCGAGGTGAATGAAGACAAAGACTAAAAATACAAACAGCCCAGACAAAGGCAGGGAGACAAGAAAAAAAATGAAACAATGTGTAGAAATGGCACAAACAACATGATATTTATGGCCAGCATTGTGGGGAACTAGTTAAGACACCCAGTATTGTTACCTGCACGGCTGGAAAAAAAGCTGACAGGCAGCAACTGCATGAAGATAAAAATGTCCACAGCCCAAGCGCTTTTTGGGTCCCAATAAATCATATGTCATTTCATCATGCTCCAACATATAATGAGCAATAAAGTTTTCACACACACTGGGAGCTGGGCCTAATGCATAAAGGCACAGGGGGTGTTGGGGTGGTGTTTTGGTGTTTGGAAAGGGAAGGGGTGATTGGGTAATGGCAAAATGTAGCTTCTATTGAGAATGAATGAATGAATAGAAAAAAAATAAATAAATAAAATAAATATATATATATATAATAAAATAAATAAATTCATTAATTAAATAGGCAAACAAACAAACAAATTTATTAATTCATTTGCCCACAATTCATTACTCCAAAAAAGAAACAGTTTTGAATATTGTCAAGTAACGCAGAACTGACTTGTCTCTGATTCTCCTTAAATATGGAGTACGATCATGATGATTTTTGGAAAACCATATTCAGTTAACAATAGGTTTAAGAAGTTGGTCATAGCTAGTAAAAGTATAGACCTTATAAATGATTTCAGTAAATTTAACTTTTATTATTATCATGCATTAAACAAAAAGAAAAGATTCTGTAAGACTACAGCTCCTGTTCTTACTGCTCTCAATAGGAATAATAAAGATGTATAATTATATATTAAAATGAAAATTATTTTTTTAAGAACAATAACAAATAATATTTTTTAACTGTAACTTGGTTGGTTTATTTGTTTATGAATGTATGTATGTATGTATGTATTTGTTGGGATTTCATTTAATAATTAATAACTCAAAGTATTTAAGTGTTTACTTAAAGTAACTTGAAGTACTTATTGCTACATTTCATGTGCTAATCATGGTTATTAAAAGTCCTGTTCAAATGCTGAAAATATTCTGTTTGTTCAAGTAAAAAACTGTAGTTCGACTATAAACTCTACATTCAATGAGCATGCGAATAAAAACATAAAGCCGTAAAACTTGAACATCAATTGATCTTGTCACTTGCCTTTCATTATTCCATGCATGACTTCATCCAGATCTCTAAGTGAAAAGATCTACCATCCTCTTACATAATGAGGGGAAAAATGTAAACTGGATGAAAAGGAAAGATGAAGATGGATGAGAGAAATTTGGAGTCCAGAGTGCTTCCTGTGACAATCGAGGAGGCCTCGCTGCCTAACAAAAGGGAGGCGAAGAAAGCGAATTAAAGCCTACAGTCAAATTGAGCCTTGTGAAAAAGAAGACAGCATGGAGCCTGTAACGAACCCAAACTCCAGACTGGTCAAAAGGAGAATGACAAATAACTTGCTAATAAATTCTGACCCACATAACATCATTTAGGTGACAGAAAAGTCTGCACTCGCTGGCGGCTCGACCAACACCTCTTCTCGTTTCTGGGTCACACTTTCCCCTTTCAACATGCACACACACTTACACGTGCACACAGGAGGGGAATCAGCGTGGCCTCCTGGGTAGTGGAAAGGGCGATTTTTGCTTCTGTAAAAAACATGCATAATGTGAGGTCTTTAGTCAGCAGTAATATTGTTTTACAAATGAGACGTGATAAAATGTATTCTCCAACCCTCAAAATGATAATGGTTGGCTGAAATAAATTTGACTAAAAATACAACTGCAATAAAGTGTACTGCTAAAAATTGGCCATAAAATTCATCAGTTAATTATTATTTGATTTGTTATTAAAAAAATATTGTACTAAATTATTCAAGCACTCTCAACCTTATATTCTATTACACACTCTAATAGTGTGTCTAGTCTAATAACGTCTTTATTTTGTTCACTACTTTATTTTAAAAAAAAAATCCATATACACAGTCAACCAACCAAAAGTAATCTTCACCGAATTCCCCTTATTCACACTTTTATTCTATGATATTTTTCCATTTCATCAATATGTATATCAAACTGAAAAAATATGCATTCCAGATTAGAGTTTGCGAACATTCGTAATAATATCACCATTACTGCTGTTCTGCTTTGTCATGTTGTTTAAACCGACGTCCTGACGAATGTTTTCAGACTTAAAAGCCACAGGGATCCATTTCAGCTTTTGTATGCATTACATCATAGCTCATAGATGTAAAAATAAATATTATTTATAAACAAACACATTCAAATGTGAGCATGGAGTGAGAACAGTAATGATGATAGGTGACAGTGCCACAGATGTGCTTGCATTGACCCCGGGTGCCACTGTATGGGCAGCTGCCTCAGAGCCGTCTGGGCCTCCACATGGGTGTGAGGGCTCGAGTCCATCATGAAGGATGGTTCTTGCATGCACGGGCCGGGGGGAGGCACTTTAAAACACATACCATATGCAGGCGGGATAGACCTCATTTATCAGGGTGGAAATACTATTTTTTGTACCTAAGGCCCCTCCTCTCTATCCCCATCCTCCCCCCTCCGTCGCTCCCTCCCGAGCATCGCTCACCTCTATGCGCCAAGATTTGACAGGTTTCAAGAGGCAGAAATTTCATCTCAAGTGCCGGCTGGGCCCCTGTGCGCTCACATTCTCTCTCTCTCTTTCTCTCTCTCTCTCTCTCTCTCTCTCTCTCTCTCTCTCTCTCTCTCTCACACACACACACTCTCTTTCTCCGGCGCTCTCTCCTGGCGCGTTAGCGAGAGACTTGCTGCAACAGGGGAGCGCTGAAATGCGCCTCCATGTAAATTAAGGTTCACCTGAAAAATAAGAGAGAGAACAGTGAGAGCATGGCAACTCTAATGAGGTCTCACAACCAGGGATGGGCCCAGTGATGAGGAAGAAGAAGGGGGAGAAGGAGGAAAAAAGAAAAATACTCTCCAGAAATCACATCAGTTACCCACAAGTGTATGGGGAGATGTCTCCGACAATAGAATCTGGCCAAACCTGATGCTATTTGTTTTGGCACGTCAGAAATAATGTGCCTTGAAAGTCTGCAACAGGCATATGGGCCCGGCCGGACCATTTGTTACTCCTAATGGTCTAATTGTTCTCCTGGCAGACATAAAAAATTAGAGCCATTTTACGTCATTTACCAAAACCGCTAATTAATTCAAAAATATTATATCCAGCCAAGTCCACGCAGGAAGATGTGGCGGGGGGGAAAATGTGGCACCACTGAAAAATGTACCCATCTCCTCAAGTTTAATTTGTCTGAAGAGCAGGGTGATGCTGGCTTTATCCTAAACAGCAGGAGCACTAATCTGGGTAAGTGGCAAGAAAGTGTTGCTTGCCTTCTATAAATCAGAGATCCAACCGTTGTCATGGTAACACATTGTTTTATGTATTTATTAACACTATTTTTTTTTCCAGTACTTACATTTTTCTTATTGTGTATATGCTTTATTTATATTATTATATACTTATGAATATTTATATAAGCTATTTCTACCAATTTTCTCCCAAACACTGCTATCTGATACATGTATATTTTAAATACATTTTTTACTCTCAATGGTGTCTTAGAACCTCAGAACCTCAGTTATACAACATCGTGATTCGAAGGCAGTATTAACGTTGGCAAGGCAGGACTGTCCTGTAACTTCCTCAAAATCCTTACAAATGTATTTTTTTCCTTGGCCTTCTGTCTTTTGGACTGTATATTAAGCATCTACACGTACACACACACACACACACACACACACACACACAGGAGGGAGGAACAGCGTGTCAAACTGTGCGGCAACAATACCGCAGGGTTCGAAATCCGTTTTCCTGGAACGCACACCTCCATCCTTGATCTAAAATAAAAAATAAAAAAAAAGTGTATTTAATGCAATTAATAATTGAAGACATGAGAGCACATGCTTGTCAGAATGATAGATGCATGCCTGAGCAACAATGGCGTTCTCGGTGGGAGCAGCAGGAGTGCAGCGTGCTGACCTTGAGTGAGAGTACGATTGAAGCGTGCTCTTTGCCTTGGCCCTGCGAGTGGGCCTCTCATCGCTAACCAACCCTTATCCCAATTAAAAGAACTGTAAAAACATTCAAATTAATGCAGCCTTAACTCCAGGAGCAGACCCCACTCTCTTAATTAGGGAATAATTATTCACATCTTTATATCCGGGAAAACGATCACATGGAAATGATTTCAGCCAGTGTAACAATGGTCTGGTGGACGGGGGTATGGGAGGGGTAGAAAATCCTCCATTCCAAAAAAAGTCCATTAGCATAAGGAAGTAATTAACACTTAATTACAGTGGAAGTACTATTACTGTTAATGTTCGATAGCTGCTGCCAATCAAGGTAGCTCAGTGGACTGTGGAATATAGTGGAGTCCTTTTGGGAAGAACCAAAACAAATCAGAGCGGCCTATTTGAAATTCTTCCCTTTTTTTGCATTTCTTCTACATTTCCAATTGCTGAATAAAGGCACTTCAAAAACCGAAACGAAAGTCGAACACTCATCAACTTATGGTTAAAGTAGAACAAGTTCCTTCAGTTCTAGAAGCATGTGTGTTTTCTCGCTTTCCTGCACGGACATAAACCTTTTCACCCCATCCCCTATTTTACTGTACAGCCCATTTGAAGGACAATTTAGTGAGAGGGCCATATCCTCCGGGTTTGAAGGGTTTCTCTCGTCTCTGACAGGAGAAATGGACCCTGCAGAGCAAGACTGGCCTCTGAAAACACACACGCACGCACACACACAGCAAAACCTTTTCAACAGCTGGGCTTTGAACTTTTAACCCCCTACACTTTCAGGGTCATCAAATTAGTGCTTTGGCGCATTGACCCTCTGGAACGCAGCGCCATGTCTTCGGAGCTGCCTGTTGACACAAGCGCAGTGCTTTAATAGGGCCATGTCATCCAGGTTCCTCGAAATGGGTCACTGGATCCGAGGTGAGCTAATGCAGAAATAACATTGGTATTTTAAATTCCTTAAATCAAAACACACAGATTGCAAAGAAATCAGAACGCATGGGAAAACAAGCAGGAGGAAGACACTGGACTGTCTTGTAACAGAGACGGAGGAGTGCTCTATCCTTATGATTTATTCTCCGTCTAATTAAAAGCCATATCAAAGATTATAGGCTGCATTATTAACTTGGGAGAACCGGCTCTCATGTGGATTTGCTTTAGGGTCTTCACATCACGGACTCGAGGAGTCATCAGCAAGTATGTTTGATCATGTTGATCCTGCAGTGTGACATTTAGAGTTGAACTTGTCTAATTATTCAATGTGTAAGGAATAAAAGACAAGCAGGGCATGCTGTTATGTGAAAATAATTAACGCTGAATAAGGTGTGATGCAGCCTAATGCAAAGGTATTCTTACCACCTCAAAGCGGATTCGTTTAAAAAAAAAAAAAAAAAAAAAAACACAATCCAGACGTCTTAATTGCTTTTATACCATAGCAGTTTTCTATTGATTACACTTAAAAATAAATAAATAAAATCATATCATACATTTTATTCTGATGGCTATGAGCCAGGTTAGTTCTTGTTATCACTTATGCTATAGCAGCTGCAAACAGCTGATCTTTCAACAGCCTTGTTTTTTTTTCTCACTTAAAAACATATCTTGTCATGTTGTAGAGAAAACACAAAATCCTCCATCTTTAAGACCTTCCAGGGAGTAAAATAGACCTTGTATCTCAGTGATTAAGGTGTTGGACTTTGGATCATTAGGTCACAAGTTTAAATCCCACAACCACCAAGCTGCCACTACTTGGTCCTTGAGCAAGGCCCTTAACCCACCCCTGCTTAGATGTAGGTCGCTCTGGAGAAGGGCGTCTGCCAAATGCCATAAATATAAATGAAAACTTTACCCTTAGTTACACAATGCAGACAGCAAAGACATAATCATAAAAGTTAAATAAACATCTCCTTCAAGATCACTTCAAAATATCAGCAAATGTCTATATGCATATTTTTATCCAAGTTATGTTTCATAGAAACATCACTATGAAACATGAATAATTTTACAAAACAAAAGCAGATAGATTTAGTTGTTCACATATAGTAAGCAAATTCTGTATTGTAACTTCTTTCCTATTGTGTGACCCCAACTTTTCTTTTTTCACTTCTCGCAAAAGTACACCGCTTTGCAATATGAGCTCTATATCTATACCATTTTCTTTGACAAATTGATGCAAAGATAGTCAGTGCTAATTAAGAGAAACAGAACGGATATAATTCACACTTGTTAACCATAGAATTGAACCCTTTGAATAAATAGAACCCAAATGAATCGGCCATTATGTGATTATGAGCAACATTTTTCTAGCAGCAGGACAGAAGACATTAACCATATTAGTATAATCCACAGTCCACATCCAGAAAATCCCAATGAATCCGTCAAGAAAGGAGCTCATTAGAAAGCGGGTACACTCGCACTGTATGCGCTAATGCTCTTTTTGGAGAAATTCAGCAATTTGTCAGCGAAAATATTACAATCAGAGTCATCAACGTGACAAATCATGGCAGAAAAATTGTCCCGGACCGTACACTAGTAAGACTTGATAATGGTGTAGGGTGTGGAAATCAATTAATGTGTTGGGCCTCGGTCATAAATTAGAGGACTACCATTGTCAGATGTCTTTATCATAGAGCCACAAGGGGAATGAGTGGTCTTTAAATTAAGACTGTACTCGTGTTACCTCAGACGTAAGTGGGCCGTAGAGCCCTTACCCATTGAAGCCCTAGGCATGGCCAAATTCAATCTTTCTAACCCATTTAGCTAAATCTGCAAAGACATGTTTGCTATCATAAAACATGATCCATAGACTAACATTTTGCAAATCTGGCTCGGGTTGGGGGCCCACCTTTAAAGTTTGGTTATGTAAAAAAAAAAAAAAAAAAGGAAAAAAAATGGAAAATAAATTACACCCTCTCTGCGCTGATAAAATATTACTACAAATTAATCCTCTGAGGCCAGCACCGTGCTCCTGCTCATTACTTTCAAGTGCAGAGGTGTAGCCGCAATTAATGCTGCCTTTCATTATGATATGGATATTTCCCCCTTGTCCTTGGGACACCACATCTTACTATTTGCATAGGCTCTCACGCCCCTACCCCCCACCCCCCTCTACAATCCCTCCCACCCCTCCCAATCAGGCAGCTGTTTCATGTAGCTGAGGGTTGGAAGGCTAGAGGGGTCTATGTCTGGATCTGCTAAATGAAAAGTGCTGGAAAACAGAGGAGGAGACTTTATTGCATTTCACGTTATCAAAGGTTATTTTTGTTCGCTAATAGACGCCGATGCTGAATCAGACAGCTGCGCAGCAGGACTCCTCCTCACATGACCAGCCTCTAAAGAGTCACACGCTTGCAGCTAATATAAAGGCACGTTTGCATCATAGTAATCTTTTTTTTTTATCTGGTTTTTTTTTTTCATTTAATACATTTTTATGCATATTCTATTCACTTTTTTAAAGCAGATCACAAAAAAAATACAAAAATAAAAACACGTGTTAAAGTCACTCATCAAAGAACACTTCTGTACTGCATTCTTTACACTATCAGATCCATCATATTATATTTACATGAAGTTTAGTCAGTTTAGAAGTTTAGTTAGAATTTCTTAGTCATCAAAGTGGAAAAAAAGGGCATTTACAAAATACTAAGTGCACTCGAAGCTTTCAGAGATTCTACCAGTTTATGCACACGCTGATGATCAAATTAATCCATAGCTTTAATTAGAAGAATCCAGATTGAAAATCTGACCTTAAATGTAAAGTAACAAAGAAAAGAAAACATACTGTATGTTTAATACTTAAAAATCAAGATTCTGAAAATTGCCCAAACTTTTATTTTATCACGAAAAAAAAAATAAAAATTAAATAGTTTATGTGTCTTATATACAGATGGTCTCCAAGTTGTGATGGTTCTACTTGTGATTTTTTTTAGTCTAACAATGATGATAGCAGAACGACAAAATTGTAGCAACGGATGCTATGCAAATATTTAATAAGTGAATTTAATAAGTTCTACTTGTGTTAATAAAGCGAGAAAACTAAACGATCACTGTTTACTTAGGTGCACTTATGGCTGACCTGAAAGGGAAATTATTTGCATGCATTAAAAATATATAAAAACATACATTACAGTGGCACATTTGTCTGCTGCATGCTCATTTAAATGTGTGAGTGTGTTGACAATGTTCCTGTGAAATTGTACTGTATGTGTGTGTGTGTGTGTGTGTGTGTGTGTGTGTATGTGTAAGCACATGTGGATTGACACAAGGGGAACCATCCGAATGTCAGATTCTCACTGTGTGTTCACCCACTTCCTGCCCCATCTCCTACCTGAGCGTGAAGTTCTGTGAAAGACAGAGAGAAAGAGAGCGAGTGAGAAAGAGAGGTGAGAAATTGAAAAAAGGGGAAAAAAAGGATCTGCATAAGTGAGAGAGTGAGTGACAGGAGGGGTCGGCCCCTCTCTGTTTAATGACAGTGCCAGTTACACATGCTGAATTGTTTAAATACGACTCGCCAGTTTCAACAATCATCTTCCTTGCTTTCACCCTTCATACCCAGCAGCCTGCAAACTGACACATAATTACACACTTACTGATAGTATCGCCGTGCCGATAATTAAAAGTGCCACTGGAGGATTGCTATTGCTAGTCTACAGCTGCGATGCTGTCAGGAGGTGGAACCTCAATTCCGCGCCGTTTTAGCGGCGCTCTCTTTCTCTCTTGTTCTCTCTCAAGCCCTGCCTCGCCTCGCCTCTGCCCACAGCCTCCCTGCCGGCACCGTAATGGAAAGGTCCCTGCTCCGAGCTCGTCGTGTCTTACACAAACTAGGAAAATCTATTAACAATCCAATAAGTGATACACAAACAGCGTCACCTGAGGGGTTAAACAGCGTGAGCCGGGCCCTGTGTGTGTCCCTCTATCCACGGATCAATCCGACTCTCTATTACAGGGCCACTCACCGATCCGATTTAGTGAGGTGTCACTTTCTGAGAAAGGCGATTTTAGCGCCATTAGGCACGCGCCCACCCACATGAGCCGAGAACAAAAAAAAAAAAAGGAAACGGAATGCATATACACACCTTGAAAAAAACGAAATAAATAAATAACACTCCAGCTGCCACTCAGAGCCAAGACCACTTTATGTTAGACAGAGTGGGATGGTTTGAAAGCTGTACACGGCCTACGAAGAGGCAGCTGTTTGTAAAGACTGTGATAGACTTGAAAGAAAAGAAAGAAAGAAAGAAAGAAAGAAAGAAAGAAAGAAAGAAAGAAAGAAAGAAAGAAAGAAAGGATGAAAGAAAGAAAGGACACTAAGCAAAAAAAGGGAACATTTCAATCCAAAAGTAATTTCCAAGTCATTTCACACATCATGACATACGTACGTGTTCTACAGTAACTTGCACATTGATTCTTTATTTTATTTGATTTTTTTTTTTGTGCTTTCGGTGCCAATCTCCTTTATCTTTCTTTCTCATTTGTTGCCTCCAATATTGAAAGAGAGAGAGAGCGCGAGCTTTTCTGTGCTGTAACTGAAGAGAACGCGCAGCCGGCTCGACTGAAGGAACGTAATATCTTGTTTTTATCCTGGCTTTGCGCTGATTTCATAATTGCCTCCCACTGAAAGTGGCTCCCCAGAGGCTGGTCGATCGATAAAACGACAACACAAAAAAGTATTACAGAAAGTACCTTCATGTTTTATCAAAGCCTCAGTCAAATATAATGGGGAGAAAATGCTGGGAGAATAAAAGAAACAAAGAAACAAAGAAAAGAATATGAATAGCAATGCTGGCCTGCCACGGTTCAGGCTTGAAATTAATCTAGAGGATGTAAATGTAAAATGTCACAAAACATGCCATTAAACCTAAAGGAGTTCAATCATGTGAGAGAGCTCAGGACATAAAGCTTGAGTTAGATAAGGGTTTACTGTAGTGATCCACTTGTGTCTAGAGAAAATACACGTCTTTTTCGGGAAGAAAAGACTCGAACTCTCTCCCCGTGCTTCCCCTTTTCATCTCCATACGAACGGCTGTCCTGCTGTGAAAACAAATCACACTCGCTCTTCCTCCCTCTTCCCTGCATTTTTCTTACATTCATTCAGGATGGAGGATGCTGTGGCACTGATAATCAAGAAAGGGCTATGCACAGTTCAGCTCACTAACCCCACCTGCCAGAAAAGGTCCCTTTTATCAACACCTTGCGCCATTTTTCGTTACTCTAAAGCAAGCCCACTGACCTTTTCATGCTGTCCGGCTACTCAGAAAAGTACCACGCCGCCCTCATACACATGCCCTCATTATGCTCCTGTCACATCTCAGATCCTTATTGTAATACAATGCATTCTTCACCTTTGCTTCTGTCACCCTGTTGTTCCACGTGTTTGTTCTGCCCTGGTGTTATGCATACCATAGAATAAATAAAGCCATGCCTATGACAGTGTTTAATTCATGTCATGTCTGCCAGGTAAGTGTCAATCATACACAAATAATCATAGGTCATGACACCAAAAAGTGGCTCATATGAAAGCATTCTCCAAGGACCCCTGGTCTATCTAATGACTTTTTAATATCGCATGAACGCTATAGACTGGGGGTCTTTGTCACGTCTCCAAGTTATGAATGTTTCCATTCATCTCCAATTTCGTGGCAATAAAAACCAAACCAATTAATTGGCCATCAAAATATTGTAACTGCATAAACGTCAGGGAGCCATGAAGCACTCATAAATATGTAACCCTACTGTTCTGCTCACTACTTAAAAATGAATGAAAAAAAAGCAAAAAAAGTAATAAAAATGTGATAAAGTATTTTTTAAATGGATTTCTTATTGATTTATGTATTTAAACATACATGATGTAGTTTCCTACCTTTGTGTGGGTGATATAGAACTAACTTTGAAAACAGAGGAAGGGAACACCAAGCTTTTTACTTTCTTACTGATTTAATAGTGTGTGTGTGTGTGTGTGTGTGTGTGTGTGTGTGTGTGTGTGTGTGTGTGTGTCTTGATTCAGGTGGTCCTGCTGCCTTTGGATCATCCCATCCAACCTTCCTTCTTCCTCGTAGCCCAGTGGCATGCTGGGTAATGATGATAAAGTAAACAGCCTGGCTGCTAAACGTGTCTTGGCATCAAATCCGGTTCTTATTAGAGAAGCAGAGTGGAGGCCCAGTGAGTGCCCACTGAGGCCCGCAGGTCTTTCACTTGCGGGTTAGCGCCTCATTTTCTGCTGACGGCTTTTAAGGGCAACTCTTTAGGGTGGGCACTGATGGCTCCTGGAGGGGGCGTGGAGTGGACAGGTGCCTACGGCAGAGAGGGCGCCTCTCTGCAGCTGCTACCATCTGGCACGTCATTCAGGCAGGCTGGCAGCGCCCCTTGTGTCCTGCCGTCCATGGAGGAGGCATGTCAAGGGCAGCCTTGGTACAAGCTTACTCACAGGGCAGCGCCAACCCCCCTCGGGAGGGCATCATGCCTGGGGTAGAGGGTAATTTAGCTTCCACACCCACCACCCATGCCACCTCCATGGGACTGGCAACAATAAGGGCAACCAGTGCCAAAAGTGGTCTATGTCACCCGGCATTTTTGTGTTTATGTTTTGTGTATGTGTGAGTGTGTATGCTGTGTGTGTTTGTGTGGAGAAGGATAAACTATTCATTAAGACCTGGGCAGATGAACTCATGTTGCAATGTAGCAGAAATAAACACAAAAAAAAAGGCTTAATTACTTCTGGCCTACTGTAATGTGCAGAGCTGATGGTGTTCCCTGTGGTCACTGGATTTTATTGCAGGGTATTTGAGGGTTCTTCAAGGGTTCATGGGCTAGTTATGGGTTCTTAGTTTTCTCTTTCTGATATGAAAGCACGGTAATTTAAGTTTGTAATGTGCTGATGCTTATTTAATAGGTAAATAAGTCAGATTTAATGAGGCCTAGAACAAATACCCCCCCCCCCCCCCCACCCCCCCCCCCCCCCCCCCCCCACACACACACACACACACACACACACACACACACACACACACACACGCATCTGAACAAGTCTGCAATGCTTTTGTATATTATTACTGTATGTGTGGTTATGGGCAAGACACAAGTGTGTAAACAGCATGGGCTATAGCGGAGAACAGAGTACAAGTTGTTGCCAACCAAGATCATCCCTCACTACTGAAACAGAATCAATCAGGAGTCAGACAACATACTGTGTTTAATGGAAACAATTACATTTTTCTGTGTCGGATAACAACACTAAGTATCTGGCAAGCCATTAAAGTGTAGTATAGCTAGTTTTTTAAATATAAAGAAAAGCAAATCAAACTAGCTTTGTTATTCTTGCATCTTAAATTAATTTGAATACAGATACATACACCGATCAGAAATAACATTATGACATTATGACCAGTGAGGTAATAACACTGATTATCTCTTCTTCATGGCACCTGTTAGTGTGTGGGAAATATTAGGCAACAACTGAAAATTTTGTCCCCAACATTGATGTGTTATAAGCAGGAAAAATTGGCAAACGTAAAGATTTGAGTGAGTTTGACGAGGGCCAAATTGTGATGTTTAGACGACTGGGTCAGAACACCTTCAAAACTGCAGCTCTTGTGGGCTGTTCCTGGTCTGAAGTGGTCAGTATATATCAAAGTGCTTGAAGGAAGGAACAGTAGTGAACCGGCGACAGGGTCATCAGTGGCCAAGGCTCATTGATGCACGTGGACGGCAAAGGCTGGACGATGTGATCTGATCCAACAGACGAGCTTTTGTAGCTCAAAAAAAAAAAACAAAGCTTTTGTTTTTTTTAAATGTTTGTACTATGACTGGTAAAGGGATAGAGGTAGCTGATATGATGGAGAGGAGAAAGGTAGATATGTTGTGTGTTCAGGAGACCAAGTGAAAATAGGAGTAAGGCCAGAAACATTGGAAGGGGGTTTAAACTGTTCTACAATGGTGTTGATAGAAAGAGAAATGGTGTAGGGGTGATTCTGAAGGAACAGTACAGTAAGAGTGTAGTGGAGGTGAAGAGAGTTTTTGATAGAGTGATGAACATGAAGCTGGAAGTTGAAGGGGTGATGATAAATGTCATCAGTGCTTATGCGCCGGAGATGGAGGTGATGGGTAAGTATGGTTTTAAGGAGAGGAATGTGGAAGGGCAGATGGTGGTAGATTTTGCTAAAAAAAATGGAAATGGCAGTGGTGAACACTTATTTTAAGAAGAAGGAGGATCACAGGGTGACGTATAAGAGTGGAGGAAGGTGCACACAGGTGGACTACATTCTATGCAGGAGATGCAACCTGAAAGAGATTGGAGACTGTATGGTGTTGGAAAGCATCGGATGGTGGCCTGTAGGATGTTTTTGGAGGAGGCAAACTACTGCAGAAGTGGCAACTGATTAGGCAACTACTGCAGAAGTGATAAGGGAGACAGCTAGAAAGGAACTTGGTGTGACATCTAAAAAGAGAAAGGAAAACAAAGATACGTATTGGTGGAAAAAAGAGGTTGGCGAAACAGAACTGGGATCAGCAGAGTGATGAGAAAAGTAGGCAGGTGTACAAGGAGAAGCGGCAGCAGGTGAATAGAGTTGTGGCAAAAGCAAAGGAAAGGGCAGAGGGACCGAGCTGGAAAGCATGTGCTGCAAGTTAGAGCAATAATCAATGTACATGGAAATGTGTTGACAAGTTAGGAAAGTGTGCTGAGAAGATGGAGGTAATATTTAAAGCCCCTGATGAATGAAGAACATTAGAGAGAGAGAGAAGGTTGGATAAGGTGGAGATGGTAAAGCAGGAAGTGGGTAGGATTAGTAAGGGAGATGAGCACTACTAAAGAGTAGTGAAAGCCAGGCTAACGCAAGAAGTGACCATCTGTGAGCAACAGTATGGTTTCTTGCAGAGGAAGAGCACTACAGACGCAATATTTGCTTTGAGAATGTTGTGGATTTAGAGAAAGCGTACGACAGAGTGCCGAGAGAGGAGTTGTGGTATTGTATGAGGAAGTCAGGTGTGTCAGAGAAGTATGTGAGGGTGGTGCAGGACATGTATGAGGACAGTGTGACAGCAGTGAAGTGTGCAATAGGAACGACAGACTGGTTCAAGGTGAAGATTGGACTGCAGCAAGGATCGGCTCTGAGTCCTTTCTTGTTTGCAGTGGTGATGGACAGGTTGACAGACGAGGTCAGACAGGAGTCTCCCTGGACTATGATGTTTGCAGATGATATTGTAATTTGTGGTGAAAGTAGGAACAGGTTGAAAAAAGCCTGGAGAGGTTGAGGTATATGCTAGAAAGAAGGGGAATGAAAATCAGTAGGAGAAAGACAGAGTACATGTGTGTGAACATACATGGGTTATATCGGTAGGAGAAAGCTGAGGCTGGAGCTGCCAGGAAGAAAGAAAAGAGTAAGGCCAAGGAGGAGGTTTATGGATGTGGTGAAGGAAGACATGCAGGTAGTTGGTTTGAAAGAGGCAGATGTAGAGGACAGAGTAGTATGAAAACAGATGATCCGCTGTGGTGACCCCTAATGTCCATAACGACCCTCTTTTACATGGAGTTGGTTCATCAAAGATCCAATCATAAGAATCCTTATAAGTTCAAAATATAGGGTTTATGTATAGCAGTTATATCACAAAATACAACACAAAAAACACATCATCCATGCATTTATTGTTGAACATCATTCCTATTTATATTCCTGCACACCTCACTTACCTGCCCAATTCTTTTCACCTCACCATCTATCATTTATATTCATAACCGCTTTGCAGGATAGCAATAGAAACAATACAGGCCATCTCACTGGCATGAAACATCCAGACATTCAGTGTCACTTATGACAGTTTTGATAGACACTTACTATATAAGAGAAAAATCTGTAAGCACTTTCTCCATTTAAACTTCTATTTCGATCGTGCCTAATACAGAGCAGCATCAAGTATTCGGGCATGAGCAGGAAAGAGAAGAACAGAAAAAAGCTTTAATTGATGGTTGTGACGTTTGAAGAGTGTCATTTCTTCCTTCTGAATGATAGCAGGGGACTATGCTTCCACGTACAACATCTATCATATTAGAATTACATTAGCCAACAGATCTCGAAGCACATTTCTGATTTCATTGTGCTCAGTCACTTTCCAGTCTCTGAATAACGTTCATAAAAATTACTTTAACGCTTTGCAATAATATACAGTAATACGTTATTATATATGTAGACTTCAGCAAAATACTGGCTATTCAGCTTTCAGTTTGAATGTTTTACAGTGCCCAGTGCCCTTGTGATGCCATGCCATGTGATTTCAAATATGATAAAATAAAAAAATATATAACTTGCAAATCAAAATATTACTAAATATGTGAATGGTTAAGTTTTTAGATAATGTATTGCAAAGTAAACATTTGTTAACAAATAAAGGTTTGCTATACATTATCTAAAAACTTAACCATTCAAATATTCAGCAATATTTTGATTTGAATCACATATGGCATCACAAGGGCCACAAGGGCTACAAGGGCCATAATATTTGTTAACAAATAAAGGTTTGCCAACAATGGCTAGATGGTTATAAGTGTCAGGTTAATACCAGATTCAAACTCCATTTCCAATCAGACACTGCCATTTTTAAACATGGTGGCCCTGGACTCCAGCTCCCAACACACGCTTGCACATTCACCCTCATAATGATCAGTCACACTTGTTTTTAAATACACATTCTTCACCACCACAGTTTAAATAGAATCTCGTTCATTTAGATAACTGCCAAGTATAAAGTTCAGTTGACTTTGTTTTCTGTCATTTATCAAGCCTTTGTTCTGTGCTTGGGATCCCCAGTTCCCAGGTTAGGTTGTTTATTTGATTTTGCATCTGCAATCTTTCTCAACTGAACATTAAGTTTCTTTATTCTAAGAAGCCAGAAAACGCTAAAGAATTTGACATAAAATTATCATTATTGTCAAAATAGCTTTTAAGAAAAGTAAACCACAACACAAAGTATGGAAAGTGTGCTACATACACACACACACACACACACACACACACACACACACATATATATATATATATATATATATATATATATTATGTGACACTAGAATAGATTAAAATAGTTTACTTTTTGCAGTATATGATTGATTGATCATTTTATAGACATTGATAAATAAGCATTGCACTTTCCTCTAAGGTGAACTCAATATTAATTGTACAAATGCACAATTGCATGGAACAGTCATGATTACATACAGCAGTTTCATTTATTAAATCAAAACACAAGTTTATTATGTACAGACTGTTTACTGCAAAAACAGCTTTAGATTACACAAAGTATTCACATTACACATTTACAAATTATCTATTAATTTAAGATAATCCAACCTAATCTGAATAATCAACCTCTAATCATAGAATATAAAAATTTTATTGGTTTATACTCAACTAGAAAAAAATCTCCTGTCTTATATTTTCTGCTAAATTTGGTTACGGTTTATTTCTTACCCTGCTAACTAGCTCTACCTTATCACACTTTTATTTTTGTGTGGTTGAACTTTTTGCTCTGGGACATATGAACACGGTCAACCTCATCTTTTTTTGCATTTGTACGCGTTCTGAGGCACTTTTTTGTCACTTCACTCAGAATCCACACGTTCAGTACCAACTCTAATGTGGATTAGCGTAAAACATATACTGAGTGCACACACTTTTACTGTGACAGTTGAATTAAACAGTAATGAAGAAAAGCAACAACTAGCAATAAAACATTCTGCCCTAATTAATTAGTTTGTTCAAGATATCCATAGCATACTTTAGTTTAAATTTAGAAAGTTTTGTTTAAAGCTTAGACTCTTTCATGAGAAGCACTGCCTGCTAGAGGCTAAATCGGAATTTAACGTTGACATAAACATATGTTAATCACGCATAGCTATAAGTGGTCCAATTAGAGAAAATACACAAAAGTGTCCTTAATAAAAATTACCATTTAAATTCAGACTTCTTTTTTTTTCGGCTTCTCCCATTGGGGTCGCCACAGCAGATCATCCGTCTCCATACCTCCCTGTTCTTTACATCCACCTTATTCAACCCAACTACCTGCATGTCTTCCCTCACCACATCCATAAACCTCCTCCTTGGCCTTCCTCTTTTCCTTCATTCAGACTACTATCATTTAATACTATACACATGTGCTTTATTAAGAATGTTATTGAGATGAACTAATAACTATTTCCAATCCTTTTTATTATACAAGCGTTACTGAAATTCTTGTGATCGGCATTATAGGCGTCAGTAGGAAACAGTTTATCCGTGTTTTTTCAGAGAATTTGTCTGGCAACACATTAGACATTCCGGATGATACTTTCAGGCATGAATCGGCACGCCGTACTTTTCCTGATCGGCTCGCTTTCGAAAATCCTCATTCCGCTCTGCGTAGGACTGCATAATCTCCCAGAAAATGGAGGATGCCTGCCGTATTGAAATTGGATTATCAACCTGAACACAATCATTGCTTTCAACGATTATGCGGCTTGCAATAAACAGATGTGAACAATCATACACGAAAATAATTGAGAGCCATAAAACTTAATCCCGGAAAATCAATGGAATATAAACACAATGAGATAGGCAGTCTTAGAGAGATCGATCAGTGTTTGTAGCGAGAGGGTAATGTGTTTTCCTGCGAGAGAAGAAGCTAATCAGAGCTGAGAAAGCAAGTTACTCGGGTAGAAGTGCAGCACTGGCTGCATAGAAATAAAGATCTATGCAAAGCTAATAGGAACATCACATTAAGGACGGCTGAACAAAATTATATTATTTACTTTATATTACTTTTTTTTATTAGTTCTGATGACTTCACTAAAATCTAAGCAATTTCATTGCATACATTTGTCACATTATATCACAATTACAATGTTGTCTTTTTAATCAATTTCCTGCTAGCACAATGTCATTGCAAACAAAAGTTTTAGGTACAGGTGTAGTGGTGAAGTAGGTCGCATTGACATCTCACAGCTTCCTAGGATTCCCGGTTTCACAGGATCCTGAGCTGTCTGGAGTTTCCCATGTTATCCCATGTTCAGGTATGTTTCCAGAGAACCTAGTATTTTCTTACTGTCGAAGAAACATGCCATAATGTGGCCTGGTGCTTTTAAATTAAAATGTGGAGAATACACTGTGATGGACTGGCATCCCATTGCGGGACATTTTTTTTTTTTACCTTTGTGAGATCAGTTGTCTTAGGATAAACTTCA
>JAAIIK010024728.1:8989-22606 GCA_014706435.1 Silurus glanis
ACACACACACACACACACACACACACACACACACACACACACACACATATATGTGTGTGTATGTGTGTGCGTGTGTATGTAGAAGACAGAGATTGATTGTGATGGTAAATGGCCAACACATGAATACTTTTGCATTGTGCTATTCTATTAATTTAAAGCACACTTCATAAAAGTCAAAGCATACTTTATTTAGAATATTAAAATGAAAAAGAAATACTGAAAAAAAAAGACCTTCTGAGTTTTGAGTTTTTGATTTTGACAAGCAAATAAAAAAAATTATTATTAATACATTAATTACCCTTTCTCTTTTTGCTTTTGCATTGATTTATATTTTTGAAAGGTATTTATCTCACTTGCACACTGAATACGTTAACCTATAGAGCACTGGAGTAGCCAGGGTAGAGGAAGGAGTAAACATACAATAGGAAATAGTAAAACTTTTATAAAATCACTGCACTATATATTAAATTATGCTGCTTAATGCAACATGGCTGAACAGTAGGAGCCGTGATAACAGCAGTTTGCTATTTACTTGATCTATTTCATTTTCTGAATATGTATAAATATACATACTGTATATACCGTAATTTCCGGACTATTAAGCGCACCCAAATATAAGCCGCACCCACTGAATTTGACAAAGATTTTTATTTTGAACATAAATACGCCGCACCTGTCTATAAGCCGCAGGTGTCTACATTGAAACTAATGAACTTTACACAGGCTTTAACAAAAGACAGTGCCTGTTACACGGCTTGTATCTAAACAGTAGCCTACCAAGAAAGTCATTGTTCACTGTCTTCCTCCTTCCTTTCACAACTATTTCTCTCAGGAGTTTATCTTTTGGCATCGTCGCGCGTTTAAAAATCACCATCGGTGAAGCTTTTCTCCCGATGCCGTGCAGCTCAGAACACAGGTGAAGTGCGTTTTTTCATGCCCGGTTGTTTTCAGCGTGACGAATGATTCGGATTTCCTGTTGACAGTCCGAGTGAGAGGCAGGTCAAACGTCAGAGGAACATCATCCATATTTATGATGTGGTGCGGCCCGATTCAGTGGGAGCGCACCCGATTTGATATAAAGAATTTTATTGGTTCACCTGAACCCGTTCGGCAATTTCATTGGTCTAATGTTATGGGGATCAGTTTTTTGGCTTGAAGATTGTGAAACCGGGAAAATCCAGGAAAAATCCATAAATTAGCCGCTTCATTGTTTAAGCCGCGGGGTTCAAAGTGTGGGAAAAAAGTAGCGGCTTATAGTCCGGAAAATACGGTACATATACCTATTTATCTGTGCTTATTTGGAGCTCTTATAAAGTATATAATTTGGCTTCAAACCACACTTAACTGCAAGAAAGCAACTGCATTTTTGTTTATTCTCAGCTATTTCCTTTGTTTGGGACACATAAGGTGCCACTATTCCTTCTTTTATTTTAAATATTAAAGATGGTTCTTTCAAGTTGACTTGACTTTGTTGACTCAACAAAGAAAAGAAAATAAGGACCCAGGTATCAGTGTCAGTATACCTGTGAATAGCTTTGTGTTTGGTTGGCTATGTTTTATGTATTTCTTCGGTGTTTGTTTCACTAAAGTACCTTTACAGTATGTACTAATGCTTACCTTTCATGGCAATGTAGTATGCGTCTGGTGATTAACATCTGTACATCTGTAGCCATATGTTTTTCATTGTGTGATGACAAATGTGGAGAACCATCAAAGAACCCAACAATTTTTTGCCTCTGCTGTTAGATTTTTCTCCCACTGAATACATGTGCAGTCATCCAAAAAGACGTTTTACAAAGTATAAGTATTTGAATGACCCTATGGTTCTGCTATCTAACAAGCAGTCCATTCATACATACATTCCTTTATCTATATTTTTTCATTTTTAATCTTTTTTTTAAACCTTATATTGTGTTAGGGTCAAATTTGACATGTTATATGTAAAACACAATATTCACTTTTTTGTTTGAAAAAGGCTTCATGATATCCTCAAAGACAGCAATTTTAACACGACAAAAGAAACTGTCACCATTTTAGTAAATTCTGAAGGTCTGTTCTGAAGTCTGTGGTGCTATGGGTCAAATTTGACCCACCAAGAATAATGACTGTTATATACATCCATGTATCATTTAAAACTTTTTGTGGAATATTGATACTCAATTTATTGGGGTGTGGTATGAACAATATGCACAGAATTCTCTGAACATTGCTACCTGTAAATAAAGCTCATGTGTGTTATCAGTTTCAGTCTGTAGCATCATCAGTCTATTTCAACATGAGCAAGAGATTCATTGTCGTTGGGCTGTCATCAGATGTGTCTTATTCAGGATCATACTCCACATCATCCTCATTCACAGATTTCCTTCATGAACAAAGATATGGTCAATAACCTCATAGACACCTCATATATTCGGTGTCTATAAGGTTACTGACCATATATTTGGTCATGAAAGTAATATTGAGGACAGAGAGCAAAGTGACAGTGAGGAGGATGTGTCTGAGGATGAGGATGATGTGGAGTATGATCCTGAAGAAAAAGACACATTTGATTATGAGGACAGCCCAAATGGCACAGATGTTCAAAGAAAAAATCTTCAAATAAAAAAAAGGTAACATCTCATGCTCGTCATCCCTTATACAAACCAAGGCAGAGCACCAACTGAGAACATCATCAGAATAACCCCGGGGTCTACTAGATATGCTGTGTCACATTTTCAATACATTAGGACAGAATTTGAGTTGTTCATACCACCGTCTGTTTAGAGGATCCTGCTTGAGGTGACAAACACTAAAGGGTAAAGTGTGTTTGGCAACAGCTGAGTGGAGATTGACAAAACACACCTGAATGCTTATATAGGGCTGTTGGTTCTTGCTGGAGTGTACAGATCCTGTAATGAGGCTACAGCCAGCTTATGGGATGGTGAGTCACCCCAGAGCATTTTACGAGCTACCATTCAGACCTTTCGTGTGTTGTCAAGAGTTATCTGCTTTGACAATCGAGGGACAAGAGCTGCTCGCCATTTAAATCACAAGCTTGCTCCCATTAGGGATGTTTGGGACAAAAGGGTGGAGCACTTAACACAAATGTGGGAACATATATGCACAGCAAGGAGCACACTAAACAATCACATACTGTGATTCATGCATATGAACACAAACACGTTGTTCAATGTTCAATTTGAGAAAGAGATAAAACATGCGGCTGTTAGATGTTCTATTTGACTTTGCAATTTTTTAGCAAAATTAATTTCATTATGTGAATAAATGTGACTTTTTACCTCTTTCCTAACATAAAATTGCCCATCAGATGTCACTATTGTTAAAGATGTTGAGGTTTTCATTGGGAGCGACAAGAATGGACAGGATTAGAAATAAGTTTATTAGAGGGACAGCGCATGTAGGACGTTTTGGAGACAAGGTGAGGGAGGCGCGATTGAGATGGTTTGTGCAGAGGAGGGACATGGGGTATATCGGGAGGAGAATGCTGAGGATGGAGCCGCCAGTTAATAGGAAAAGAGGAAGGATGTGGTGAGGGAAGACATGAAGGTAGTTGGGTTGAAAGAGGCAGATGTAGAGGACAGGGGGGTATGGAGATTGATGATCAGCTGTGGTGACCCCTAATGGGAGAAGCCGAAAGAAGAAAAAGATGTCACTATTATAACTAATTGTTGTAATATATAATAATAATATTATAGTCAGATAACATAAATACCCATTGTTTTCACTATAACAAATATAATGAGTGAATTTCAACATTTTACATTCAATTGAAATGAGTAGTATGTTCTTATGTAAATAGTCCATTTGGACAAAAAAAAAAAAAAAAAAAAAATGTAACTTGTGTTTACATATTTATCAATGCATAACAAGTTAGCTATGTGGTGAAAAACAATATTGGATGATAATCATTGTTCTTTGAGCATTTTAGGCTGAATTAAGTCATGGGTCAAATTTGGCACGCTAACAAAATAGGTAGGCAGCTTTCTAACACATTAAAAGGGTTACATTATCAATAACAATATTTGATGCTTTTTAACATTTTTATTTTTTATATAGCTGCATTATAATATTGTGGTACATCCTCAAAACCGGAATGAATCCTGTTACCAGAATGTGTTGAATAATTTTATAAAAGCAGCAGTTCTTTTTCTCTCTCCTAAGGTTTATTATAAATATTATTATTTAAGAACAGGAAATAAATGATTTGATGCATCAAATGTATGTAATTTATTTGGGAGTTAATGTGTGGAAAAATAAGTATTCCAGGCACCCAGTACACCCCTCTAAAACAAGTTTAGAGCATATAATACTAGTGTTGGCTTTAGAATATTCGCATACTTATATACTTATAACAACATTAATTTAGCAAGTCACTTGTGTGTTTGAACGAGTTTGATGGGAATTTAAGATAACTTGTTAACCAGTTAGATTTTTGATAGAAATTATATAAAGTACAGTACATCACAGAATGAAACAAAAATAACAACAATAGAAAACATGCAAATGTCAATAAGGTCACTTTCAGTAAAACTTTGACAGCAGACATGACTGAAATAAAACAAAATTATAATCAATACTATGTCAAAAAAAATAAATAAATAAAAGAGAGCTTTTCAATCTTTTGGAGTTCCGTTTTTAGGTTTTAGTCTACTTTGCTAAAAGATTGATCTTATCTGACAGTACAAAGAGTTCCTTTTTTTGCTCTTGCTGCAACAGTACAGTGATGAAACTGGGAGATGAACATTACACACCCGGTCCGCAATGCAATGCTCACTAGATACAACAAAAGGATCATGTTGCTTTAATTATCATGGGTGTGTGTTCTAACCTTTAGTGTGATGTAGTATGTGAAAACTGTAAATCAATGCTCATAAATTTCCTCGTTGCTAGCGTGTTTAACGGCATGTCATTTATGACTCGGTTGTTAGTGGAGTCTAGGAGTTCTTGAATACATGCAGTTCTTGAATACATCTTCTACACTCCTGTGCAACATAAAATGATTCAAGCAAATATGACAAATGTGAAGCTTTTAATGGTCATAACCACAAATCATTGTTCAAAATGTTATCAAGAATGAAACAAAAAGCTCCCGAAAGCTCCTGTGCCACCTACTTTTTCACCTTTTTTGCTGCAGTCGTTTGTTTTAGGAAAATGAATTATTTATTTTTGTACACGAATGTCAAATTAATGAACACACTAAAAAACTTTTTTTTCCAACAATTATTAAAAGCTTCATTTTTGTCCCCTGGTGGTCTAGTGGTTAGGATGCGGCGCTCTCACCGCTGCGGCCCGGGTTCGATCCCCGGTCAGGGAACCAACCCCAGCCACTCTTAGTGCCGGTCCCAAGCCCGGATAAATGGGGAGGGTTGCGTTAGGAAGGACATCCAGCGTAAAAACATGTGCCAAATCAAACATGCGGATGGTCCGCTGTGGCGACCCCTAACGGGAGAAGCCGAAAGAAAGTTTTTTTATTAAAAGCTTCATTTTTGCCATTGCCATTTGCCAGTGTAGATACACACGAGGATCTATTTAGGTGTATGTGTATGTTTATCAACTTGGAATTCCATTAATTCTACATCATGTATGACTTTAGAAAACAGATATTTCAAAGTCATGGCTAATACATTCAGTGTACATTCTAGTAATGTAATTTCTGTATTAACGTCTGTAAAACAGAAAATGTATCTTTTCTGTTGCTGGTCAGTAAAAGATTTTTTGTGGTATAGCACTAGCGACCTGATTGTCTGCTCTTGGTGCATGTAACTGTTCTCTGTTAATTTTCAAAAGAATACCTGGTCTGAACTAAAGAAGAGAAGATACAGTGCCAGTGGAGCTCAAGATGTCTTCCATACATGCCTTTATAAACCTGTACCTTTTATGAACCCAGCTCTCTTGCATTAAGAACGTGTTGCTGCTCAGCCTAGGATTTATAGAAACCCTGTGATCCTTCCCTCTCTTTTACTTATAACTTTTTCTAGAGTAAGAAGAAGTGGATGTAATCTATACTTGCATCCACCTTTCCTCCTAACTGCATGACACACTGCAAGGTTCTGAGAAGGATTTGAATCAGTGTCCGAGTGTCTGTAATTCAACAGTTCTTTCTGTTGTTTGTGCTTTTTATTCTAAAGACGTGAGGTTACTCGGTACAGCTGTCCCATCAACAGAAAAAACATGAAACCATCAGTAATTTTCCATAAGGAATCATTCACACATTTTTATATGATGGGGCTTTCCATCTTTAACTTTCTCTTGATATGAAGTTTGTTAATGCAATCTTTAGTACATGGTTGTACTGGCAACCCTGCTAGTAGGCTACTGTTAAATCTAGAAAATACTGCAGGTTACTGTAACCCAGCCATTAGGGAGGCACAAGCCAGTGCACTCTTAGTGCCGGTCCCAAGCCCGGGTAAATGGGGAGGGTTGCGTTAGGAAGGGCATCCAGCGTAAAACATGTGCCAAATCAAATATGCGGATCACAAATGAGAATTTCATACCGGATCGGTCGAGGCCCAGGTTAACAACGACCGCCACAAAGGGTTAGCCGAAAGGGTACCGGTGGAAATTGGGCTACTGTTGGCCGAAGGAGGAGAAGGAGAGGAGGAAGACGTCTACAGAGACGGCAGGAAAAGGAGCAGTGTAGGAGAGTGGAGGTTCGGGTTGGTACTTTAAATGTTGGTACTATGACTGGTAAAGGGAGAGAGATAGCTGATATGATGGAGAGCAGAAAGGTAGATATGTTGTGTGTACAGGAGACCAAGTGGAAAGGGAGTAAGGCCAGGAACATTGGAGGTGGGTTCAAACTGTTCTATCATGGTGTGGATGAAAAGAGAAATGGTGTAGGGGTGATTCTGAAGGAAGAGTACAGTAAGAGTGTAGTGGAGGTGAAGAGAGTTTCTGATAGGGTGATGAACGTGAAGCTGGAAGTTGAAGGGATGATGATAAATGTCATCAGTGCCTATGCTAGACAAGTTGGCTGTGAGATGGAGGAGAAGGAAAGATTCTGGAGTGAATTAGATGAAGTGGTAGATGGTGTACCTAGGAAAGAACGATTGGTGATTGGGGCAGACTTTAATGGGCATGTTGGTGATGGGAACAGAGGTGATGAGGAGGTGATGGGTAGGTATGGCCTTAAGGAGAGGAATGTGGAAGGGCAGATGGTGGTAGATTTTGCTAAAAGGATGGAAATGGCAGTGGTGAACACTTATTTTAAGAAGAAGGAGGATCATAGGGTGACGTATAAGAGTGGAGGAAGGTGCACACAGGTGGACTATGTTCTATGCAGGAGATGCAACCTGAAGGAGATTGGAGACTGTAAGGTGTTGGCAGGGGACAGTGTAGCCAGACAGCATCGGATGGTGGTCTGTAGGATGGTTTTGGAGGCGAAAAAGAAGAAGAGGAGAGTGAGGACTGAAAGAAGAATAAGATGGTGGAAACTGAAGGAGGAAGAGTGTAGTGTGAGATTCAGGGAAGAGGTCAGACAGGGGCTCGTGGTGGTGAAGAGGTGTTGCGTGATTGGGAAACTACTGCAGGAGTGATGAGGGAGGCAGCTAGAAAAGTACTTGGTGTGACATCTGGAAATAGCAAGGAAGACAAGGAGACGTGGTGGTGGAATGAGGAAGTGCAGGAGAGCATAAGGAGAAAGAGTTTGGCAAAACAGAATTGGGATAGACAGAGTGATGAGAAAAGTAGGCAGGAGTACAAGGAGATGCGGCAGCAGGTAAAGAGGGATGTGGCGAAAGCCAAGGAAAAGGCATATGAGGAGCTGTATGAGAGGTTGGACACTAAGGAAGGAGAAAAGGATTTATACAGATTGGCCAGGCAGAGGGACCGAGCTGGGAAGGATGTGCTGCAAGTTAGAGCAATAAAGGATGGAGAGGGAAATGTGTTGACTAGTGAGGAGAGTGTGTTGAGAAGGTGGAGGGAGTATTTTGAGCAGCTGATGAATGAGGAAAATCAGAGAGAGAGAAGGTTGGATGATGTGGAGTTGGTAAAGCAGGATGTAGATAGGATTAGTAATGAGGAAGTGAGAGCAGCGATTAAGAGGATGAAGAGTGGAAAGTCGGTTGGACCAGATGACATACCTGTAGAAGCATGGAGATGTTTAGGAGAGATGGCAGTGGAGTTTTTAACCAGACTGTTTAACAAGATTCTGGAAGGTGGGAGGATGCCTGAGGAATGGAGAAGGAGTGTGCTGGTACCGATCTTTAAGCATAAGGGAGATGTGCAGACCTGCAGTAACTACAAGGGAATTAAGTTGATCAGTCACACCATGAAGTTATGGGAACGAGTAGTGGAAGCCAGGCTGAGAGAAGAGGTGACCATCTGTAAGCAACAGTATGGTTTCATCCCGAGGAAGAGCACCACAGATGCCTCATTTGCTTTGAGGATGTTGATGGAGAAGTATAGAGAAGGACAGAAGAAATTGCATTGTGTATTTGTGGATTTAGAGAAAGCGTACGACAGGGTGCCAAGAGAGGAGCTGTGGTACTGTATGAGGAAGTCAGGGGTGTCAGAGAAGTATGTGAGGGTGGTGCAGGACATGTATGAGGACAGTGTGACAGCAGTGAAGTGTGCAGAAGGAACGACAGACTGGTTCAGGGTGAGGGTTGGACTACATCATGGATCGGCCCTGAGCCCTTTCCTGTTTGCAGTGGTGATGGACAGGTTGATGGACGAGGTCAGACAGGAGTCTCCCTGGACTATGATGTTTGCGGATGATATTGTGATTTGTGGTGAGAGTAGTGAGCAGGTTGAGAAGAGCCTGGAGAGGTGGAGATATTCGCTGGAGAGAAGGGGAATGAAAGTCAGTAGGAGTAAGACAGAGTACATGTGTGTGAATGAGAGGGAAGGCAGTGGAGTGGTGCGGTTGCAGGGAGAAGAGGTGGAGAAGGTGGATGAGTTCAGGTACCTGGGGTCAACAGTGCAAAGTAATGGAGAGTGTGTTAGAGAAGTAAAGAAAAGAGTGCAGGCAGGGTGGAGTGGGTGGAGAAGAGTGACAGGAGTGATTTGTGATAGCAGGGTATCTGCAAGAATGAAAGGGAAAGTTTATAGGACTGTGGTGAGACCTGCGACGTTGTATGGATTAGAGACAGTGGCATTGAGTAGAAGACAGGAGGTGGAGCTGGAGGTAGCAGAGCTGAAGATGTTAAGGTTTTCGTTGGGAGTGACGAGGATGGACAGGATTAGAAATGAGTTTATTAGAGGGACAGCGCATGTAGGATGTTTTGGTGACACGGTGAGGGAGGCGAGATTGAGATGGTTTGGACATGTGCAGAGGAGGGACATGAATTATATTGGTAGAAGAATGCTGAGGATGGAGCCACCAGGTAGGAGGAAAAGAGGAAGGCCAAGGAGGAGGTTCATGGATGTGGTGAGGGAAGACATGCAGGTAAGTTGGTGTGAAAGAGGCAGATGTAGAGGACAGGGTGGTATGGAGACGGATGATCCGCTGTGGCAACCCCTAATGGGAGCACCCGAAAGAAGAAGAAGAAGAAGAAGATTGCAGGTTACTGTAATTTAGGGCATTGTAGTATTAGAGTAACAAAGTGTATAGCTAATTTCAATATGAATATGCAAAATAATAGTAAACTTAAGACTACCGTGTTGCCAATATTCTACTGTTAATTTACATGACAAATTTTACAGTTTAGAAATGAAGCATAATAGTTTCCACTCTTGTAACATACACACATAAATGTCTCTTACTGCATGACACATTTGACTAGTACAATCAAAAATCATGCCATTACTGCCTATAAAGTAACACATTTGGAACATAAAGGAATATCTAATACAAAAAAAATATAAAGTAAACAATTCCCACCTTGACCAATTACAGTAGCCGTTATACAATGAAATTATAGTTGTACACCCCCACTACAAAATTATAATGCACTCAAAGTCATGATTCCATTTTATTCTAAGCAGTTAGCTTAGATAAAAATATCATGACAGCCCTATTCTTCAGAACTAAATGCATTTCTCCTTTGTTTATAAAGTCTTCCTATCTGACAAGGTTTTTTTTTATAGTGCTTTGATTGATAACCAAGGCCTGGCTCGCTTTTCTTCTTGACAGGTAGTTATTTACAATGTGAGGCTCTGGTGTACTTTTTATTCTCGCAACTATTCTCTAAACTTATAACATACACAATAAATTTAAAAAGTAAAATAAAACAACGTAAGATGTTTGTTTAGATATAGTTTAATTTATGAAACAATCTAAAGAATGAAGTTTGATCCAGCTAGTTATATACATGAACTTTTACTCAAATATTAGTAATTTTACTAAAAAATAATAATAATAATTACAATGGAGAAAAGTTGGGAAAAGATTTTACACCAGATTAATTTCTCAACATAAAAAAAAAAAAAAAAAAAAAAAAAAAATGTTTTTTCAAAAATACAACAGTGTGCACCCATGCTGGAATGGACAAACTTTTGATCGGATTTAGGCATTTTAAATCAAACAACTAGGAGTGTTTTCTAAATAGGTGCTTCAATAGAAGAGATTTGACATTGGGAAAATGGGACCTTTTGTACAAAGCAGTTAATATGACACGTTTGCTTACATTCGAATTTGATCAGAATTTCCAGAAAAATCTGATATATGCAGAGAAATCTGATTTTCCAATGTCAGCCGTTCAACCAAATAGTAAAAGACAAAAATGTCCATTAAAGCAGTTATAGTGATTATAATTCACTGTCCAAGCCCAAATGGTAAAACGAAATAGTTAATGCACAGTCAGCAAGTTCGGATATCAGTAGTTTAAACTTGCATAATAGTTTTATTTCATAAACCTAACAAGCTTGGCGTATAACATATATTAATGTATTGCATACACAAACTAGACAGCACATATGCATTTGTTTCAGTTGAAGGTGAAATTTTTGTGGAACATATGGTTTTTTGGGTGTGTGCACCTGACAGACGTGAATGGCAAAGCCACTAAGAGGTAACCCACACAACTTCAGGGTACTCCTGCAAACCATTTACACACACACACACAGACACACACACACACACACACACACACACACACACACACACAGCGTTCAAGTAGGTCGCAAGTAGAGTAGTGCTCTACTCTGGGTCATGTTACCACACCCTTCTAAAATATCATTCCTGAATCCCCTAAAGAATAACACAGACACAGACACACACACACACACATACCTCTGCACAAATTCCCCTAGCAAGGGAAATATGAACTTAAAGACTAATTCCCACCTGTTTTACCACAGAGCATAGGTGTTAAATTAGTCTGGATTTGGACACCTGCAGGCTTTACACACTTGGGAAACCATAAACAAAATTCCAGTATAAAACATCAAAATATGCATCTCCGCATTAGAGACATAATCTGGAAGTGAGCGCACACGCACAGACAGACATACATACACACACACACACACACACACACACACACACACACACACACAGCACAAACACACAAGCCACATGCACAAACACTAGCTCGACTCTTTCATGTTGTCTTTTTGTGTTTGGGATTCCTGGTGTGCTTCTGTCAGAGTGAAGGGTGTAAATAATCAAGTTCACTGTCATGAAAACATTTGTATCCAGGAAAGTGACAGAAGAGAAATTATTATTATTATTATTATTATTATTATTATTATTATTTCACTATTATTATTTATATTTATATTATTTTATATTTCAGTAGAATATACATCATTTCCATTAGAAAAGTGCCAAAAATATATCATAAATAAAAAAATTAATGTTAATTATTTTAAGGTTTCATTTTAGCTGTATGATACTTAGAAATCTTATAGCAATTACGAAAAATATGGTTTTGCTTTGATTGTCCTATTTTCCTATTTGTTTGCTTTTTTATTGGTCTAGACATAGTTGAGACATTGAAACGCTCCTTCCTTGTTTGAATTATCAAAAAAAGAAATAGCAACCTCAGAGGTACTGTCACGGATAGAAAAAACGAGACGGAAACGAAACTGCAGGAAATGGCAAACTTAAATGAGTGCTTCACCCGAAGCGTTGCTAGGAGCATGGAAACTCAGGCAGTAAGAGCGGTAGGTAGTCCGGATGATCTACGGTCGTAAACTGTAGATCGGACGGTGAGCGAAGGAGAAGAGTGGCCTTATAAAGGGGACGGATAAATGGAGGACAGGTGTAGGTGATTAGTAGGAGGGAGAGGCTGAGCGAGAGTGTTGAGCCTTAGAGGGAGGCGTGACTGGTGGCTCTCTGACAGGTACAACCTGTACATTGGTAATTTGCATAATTTGAACAATTGCAGTGAAGATGGAAATGTAGTTTAATCAGTACATGCTTCAAATTTTTCCCTGATACTACCAGTGAAAGCATGACAATGAAACGGGATACCTTGTATTTATTGAGAATGTATTTTGTAGTGTACAGGGCTGTTTTGTTTGCTCAGATTCAGACAACCCAAGCTTCCCAAAGCTGCATATTACAATAGGTGCGCGACTCAAAATGCATACTTCAAAAGCAACACAAGACGTTTTTAAAGCCAAGAAGTGCAAAAATCAGTGCTGGCCGAGTCAGTCACCTAAACCGAATCCAAATGAGGATGCATTTTATTACTGAAAGCAAATATGAAGACAAAACTGTACACAAGAGCATGCAGCAACAAAAGACAGCCATAGTAAAAACCTGACGGCGCATTACCAGAGAAGAAACATAGTGGCTAGTGATATTTATGGCTTCCAGACTCCAAGCAGTCGTCGATCTCAAAGGATTTACTACCAAACTATCGAAAATTGACAGTTAAATTGATGAGTGTCCATTTGTCCAGTTATTCGTTCTTCCTTAAAAAAGATGGGATCATATAAAACTTAGTGTAATTCCCACACCATTCTGGATGTGAATACCCTGAAATTAAAGCTGAAAGTAGTCACTGTGAGCTCATTTACAGTATTAACTCTAATAGACACCTAAATACTAATAACCATGAAATAATAATAATATCAGTGTCCACATTTTTTTTTACCAGACAGACTTGTGATGCGGAAAATTTGTAAAGTTGCTAATGTCATGCAATGTAAAATGTATAAGCTTAGTACAAGACATTTTCCAATTACAACAAACCCACGCACATAAATACACACTGCGGTGTTTTCAGAGTGACAGAAGGTGATAAATGACTATGAAAACCAAAAGACAGTTGCTATACCACATTCCCTGCTGAGCATCAGGTGTTAGTGACAAGTGCTTAAATATAGACAGCACACACACACACACACACACACACACACACACACACACACACACTACTTATATGCTTAAGTAACATCCTCCGGTCATTTTAAAAGGAGGCAGGTAAACCAATCTGATTGTCCATTTCCATTTATCAGGTTACTCTGTACAGAGGTGCACCCCAGAAGTAACAGGCAAGATTACTACGCTGACCACATCATGGTTCTCTCTCTGTTTGAGTCACGTGTGTGTGTGTGCTGTTAAGAATATTCATAAATATTCACTTACATTCAAATGACTTATGATCTTGTCAAAGAACACATTTGACAGTTTTACATTTCTAAAGAACAGAGATTCTGTGGATTGTTTTGTTATAAAACACACACACACACACACACACACACACACACACACACACACACACA
>JAAIIK010024729.1:0-33842 GCA_014706435.1 Silurus glanis
CACACACACACACACACACACACACACACACACACACACACACACACGCATATAAATAATGCTATGGTTCTACTATTAATAGAATAATCCAATTTATGAAAACAATTAACAGTTGAAAGCAGAGCAATTTCATAGCCATTTTGCATCTTCTTTTTTCTCTTGGTTAAGGTTTTTTATGCTGACCTGACCACAGCAGAGGTATTTTAGCTAAACCTTTCATGTATATCAGGTTCTGAAGTGGAGCTGATAAAGATAAGACTAAGATATTTTGCTCAGAAAGTCATTGTAAGAAGCAAATGATGTCAAAGGTAGAGAAGAACAATGAGGGGACGAGAAAGGCATATACGTAAAAGAGGGAGAGAGAGAGAGAGAGAGAGAGAGAGAGAGAGAGAGAGAGAGAGAGAGAGAGAGATTTTTGATAAAAAGGAACTTGAGGAGAAGTGTCCTTTTCTGTGCCCTACCTGCAGTGATTGCTCCAGAGCACAGTCATGCAATCAAATTAGCACATGCCCTGTAGACTGCATGCAAAAGATCAGTGTAAATAAGAGGCCAAGAAAGTGTGGATGGGAGCCATATAAGATAAATGTTAAAAAAAAAACAACTGCTACTGGGCAAAGATAAAGAGTTTAAAAAAGAGAGGACTGTGCAAGGTAATATTTTTTATTCTTTTATATATATATATATATATATATATATATATATATATATATATATATACACACACACACACACACACACACACACACACAAGGTTTTTGGTGACTGACCAATGCCTCATTATCATTGCTGATGGTACTGAAATGGAGGGAAAGGCAAGTTGCATGAGTGAGTGAGAGAGGTTCTGCTTGACCCCATTTGCAGTGGCTTCTGCAAGAAAGGTGGCTGTGATTCCTACCTGGGCCTTTGTCGTTCCCCCTTTGATTGCTCCGCAGAGTCCCCGAGACATCATTAGCCTTTTCATTTACTCTGACCGCCTCTGAGGATGAGTCGCACCTTGTTACAAATGGCAATGGTGATATATCGGCTAGTTGAACCATTGAATCAGAGTTGCGATCACCGCCGGAGTTCCTGGATTTGACAACGCCCATGCTGAGGTGATGAGTCTTTTCTACTGCTCTATTGCAAACTCTTATATTTTGTTTACAGGACTTGGGCAGATGTCTTGCTTCTTGTGGTTTCTTTAAGCTGGAGGACAAACTACATTTTCCAATTGATAGAAAGAGTGATGACCTGTACACAGATTGTGGACCGCAAAGAGGATGAGAGAGTGATTTGTACAGGTAAAATGTTGAACTGGGAGACTGGCTTGAGACTTCCACATAGATAGAGGAAGAAAAGGTGGGTCGTGCTGTGACTGAGAGTTGTGAAGCACTGGTTTTCTGGTCTGACTCATATTTTAATCTGTACTCTATCACCTTCACCATGGTTGCACTGCAGGTGTATGTCACTGTGGAATGACTGCATGCTTTATCATTCTTTACCATTGAAATAACACAAGAGGATGCTGGGATCTGGCCATGTTGTTTCAGGGGGCTTGATATTTTGCGAGTTGAGATAGTGATGAATAATAATCCAGATGAGGGACCGCGACAGTGAGCCTGAGGGTCAGTTAGAGTCCAGCTCACAAATGGACCATCAGGAGTCGAGGCAATAGTTTTTGTTGCTTTGGTTTCTGTTTTCTCACCAACAGTTGCAGAAAAGTGAGAGGCTGTGGGCCTCCAACACTCATTGATGTCCTGTTCTCTCTCCTTCTTTTGGCCTCTCAATGTTGTAAACACATTTTGAAGAAGTGGGCAGGAGCCCTTTATCTCTGCCTGTAAAGTGTTTAAATATTAGTGTCCTATCGCATCATTTAAACAGTAATATTAATGTTTATTTTTAAAATACACCATACACAACTGCAAATAACACCGCGTTAACCTAAAAATCTACTTTCTTTGAATAGGATACAGTCAATCTCTAGATGCAGCAGATACATGTATTATATATTATGCAATATTATGGTTATTATGAATCTTTTGGACATACACTACATGGACAAAAGTATCGGGACACATGCCTGTTCCAGCCATATGTGGTTCTTTCCCAGACTATTCCACATACTGTAGCTGGAGGCACACAATTGTATAAGATGATTTTGGATGTAGTGGCATTGAATTTCCCCTTGGCTTGAACTAGGAGACCTAAACCTGCTCCAGAATAACAAAAAAAGAGATAAACCCAGCCATTAGGGTTGCACAAGCCACTTAGTGCCGGGCTCAAGCCCGGATAAATGGGGAGGGTTGCGTTAGGAAGGGCAATCAGCGTAAAACATGTGCCAAATCAAATATGTGGGTCACGAATCAGAATTTCATACTAGATCGGTCGAGGCCTGGGTTACCAACGACTGCCACAGGTATTGTTAGCCAACAGGGTAGAGGGTGGAAATTGGGCTACTGTTGGCCGAAGGAGGAGAAGAAGAGGAGGAAGATGACTTTAATGGCCATGTTGGTGAAGGGAACAGAGGTGATGAGGAGGTGATGGGTAGGTATGGCCTTAAGAATATGAATGTAAAAGGGCAGATGGTGGTAAATTATGCTAAAAGGATGGAAATAGCAGTGGTAAATGCTTATGTTAAGAACAAGAAGGAGCATAAGGTGACGTATAAGAGTGGAGGAAGTTGCACACAGGTGGACAATATTCAATGCAGGAGAAGCAACCTGAAAGATATTGGAGACTGTAAGGTGTTGGCAGGGGACAGTGTAGCTAGACAGCATCAGATGGTGGCCTGTAGGATGGCTGTGGAGGTGAAGAAGAAGAGGAGGAGAGTTAGAACTTAAAGGAGAATAAGATGGTGGAATCTGAAGGAGGAAGACTGTAGTGTAAGGTTCAGGGAAGAGGTCAGACAGGGGCTCAGTGGTGGTGAACTGGTGCTGGATGATTGGGAAACTACTGCAGGGAGACAGCTAGAAAGGTACTTGGTGTGACAACTGGAAATAAAAAGGAAGAAAAAGAGACATGGTGGTGGAATGAGAAAGTGCAGGAGAGCATAAGAAGAAAGAGGTTGGTAAAACAGAATAGGGATCGGCAGAGAGATGAGAAAAGTAGGCAGGAGTACAAGGAGATGTACAAGAAGAGGGATGTGGCGAAAGCCAAGGAAAAGGCATATGAGGAGCTGTATGTGAAGTTGGACACAAAGGAAGGAAAAAAGGATTCATACCAAATGGCCATGCAGAGGGACCGAGCTGGGAAGGATGTGCTGAAAGTTAGAGCAATAAAGGATGGAGATGAAAATGTGTTGACTAGTGAGGAGAGTGTGTTGAGAAGATGGAGAGAGTATTTTGAGCAGCTGATGAACGAGGAAAATGAGAGAGATGGAAGTGGATAGGATTAGTATGGAGGAAGTGAGAGCAGCAATTAAGAGGATGAAAAGTGGAAAGCCGGTTGGACCAGATGACATACCCATAGAAGCATGGAGATGTTTAGGAGAGATGACAGTGGAGTTTTTAACCAGGTTGTTCAACAAGATTCTGGAAGGTGAGAAGATGCCTGAGGAATGAAGAAGGAGTGTACTGGTACCGATCTTTAAGAATAAGAAGGATGTGCAGTAACCACAGGGGAATTAGGTTGATCAGTCACACCATGAAGTTATGGGAAAGAGTAGTGAAAGCCAGGCTGAGAGAAGAGGTGACCATCTGTGAAAAACAGTATGGTTTCATGCCGAGGAACAGCACCACAGACACATTATTTGCTTTGAGAATGTTGATGGAGAAGTATAGAGAAGGTCAAAAGGAGTTGCATTTTGTGTTTGTGGACTTAGAGAAAGCATATGACAGGGTGCCAAGAGAGGAGTTGTGGTATTGTATGAGGAAGTCAGGTGTGTCAGAGAAGTATGTGAGGGTGGTGCAGGACATGTATGGGACAGTATGACAGCAGTGAAGTGTGCAGTAGGAACAACAGACTGGTTCAAAGTGGAGGTTGGACTGCAAAAAGGATCGGCTCTGAGCCCTTTCCTGTATGCAGTGGTGATGAACAGGTTGACGGACTAGGTCAGACAGGAGTCTCTCTGGACTATGATGTTTGTGGATAATATTGTGATTTGTGGTGAGAGTAGGGAGCAGGTTGAGAAGAGCGTGGAGAGGTGGAGGTACGCACTGGAGAGAAGGGAAATGAATGTTAGTAGGACTAAGACAAAGTACATGAGTGTGAATGAGAGGGAGGTGGTGCAGTTGTAGGGAGAAGAGGTGGAGAATGTGGAGGAGTACAGGTACCTGGGGTCAACAGTGCAAAGTAATGGAGAGTGTGTTATAGAAGTGAAGAAAAGAGTGCAGGCAGGGTGGAGTGGGTAAAGAAGAGTGGCACGGGTGATTTGTGATAGAAGGATATCTGCAAGAGTATAGGTGAATGTTTATAGGACTGTGGTGAGACCTGCGATGTTGTATGGTTTAGGGACAGTGGCATTGAGTAAAAGACAGGAGGCAAAGCTGGAGGTAGCAGAGCTGACGATGTTGCGGTTTTCGTTGGAAGTGACGAGGATGGACAGGATTAGAATTGAGTTTATTAGATTGACAGCGCATGTAGGACGTTATGGAGACAAGGTGAGGGAAGCGAGATTGAGATGGTTTGGACATGTGGAGGGACATGGGTTATATCGGAAGGAGAATGCTGAGGACGGAGCTGCCAGGAAGGAGGAAAAGAGAAAGGCAAAGGAGGAGGTTCATGGATGTGGTGAAGGAAGACATGCAGGTAGTTGTTTGGAAAGAGGCAGATGTAGAGGACAGAGTAGTTTGGAGATGGATGATCCGCTGTGGCGACCCCTAATGGGAGCAGCCGAAAGAAGAAGAAGAGCTCCATAAAGATATAGTTTACATGAGTAGGAATAGAAGATCTTAAGGGTCCTAAAAACTTGAAACCAAACTTGAACCCAATCCCTTTAGCATGAGTTGGAAAGCTGACTGCACCCCAGTCCACCTGAATGATCTCCACAATGACAATCCAAAACATAGTCCCAGAAGAGTGGAGGTTATTATTACAGCAAATTGGAACTAAATGGGATGTTGAAAAATCACATATAAATTTTTTGGGAAGGTTTTGGTGGCTGGTAGCTCAGTGGTTAAGGCATTGGCCACTGCTGGGCCCTTGAGCAAGGCCCTTAACCCCTGCTCAGTTGTAAGTCACTCTGGATAAGGGCGTCTGCCAAAATGCCATAAATGTAAATGTTTCCACAATTTTTCCATACAGTGTATTTTAAAAGATAAAGAATAACAGAATAGCAGAATAGCATTAACATAAATACTGTACATAGCTAAAACAGCCAACATGTGGCATTCACACAAACAGGCTAACTTTGACAAAATATTAAACAATGACAGACAGTATTTATATTGCCTCTCTGGCAGAAAATCACAAATTCTTTCACCTTTTTGGCTCATAACTGAGAATGGTCAAAATTTATTCAAATAATGGTCAGACATTTTGTCAGTATTGAACATTTGTACTGCAAGATCTTATATAATATTTTGAAGAGGGATAAAGAAGAAATGCATGTGCATCCTGGTGACCTCCTTTAGCAAACTTTGAGGGGAAAAAAAGGAAAGAATGTCTCACTTTTCCAATACCAATTTGTTAGGCTGCTTTCAACATTTTGTGTGCATTTTAAGGTGTATGTTTATAAGTTAACATAGGTGAACAACTGCTTAATACAAACTCTAGTGTGCATACTGAATGTTGTTGGCTCTTTATTTTCTTTTACTGGGTTTAAAAATTCATTTGATAACAGCCTATAGCATTAATAAATTTGGATATCCTATTAGGTCTCTTTTGAAACTATGTTGTTGTTTACACAATATAAAATGGTTTTGTTACATTGTTACTATCAGCTGGAAATTATTGGTAGAAATAAATCACCTCCTGAGGTTCTATTACTAATGTTAAATCACATGCAAACTATTTATTTAAAAATAGAACAACAGTAAGTGAATTAGAAAATCTCAAAAAATGTATATTGGTCAATTTGGTCTAGAGATGTATGGACATTAAAAAATAAGACTGTGATAAAGATATCTGACTAACCTAGCATGTGTTTTATGTATCTTCACATACCTCAGGATTCAACGAATTATAAAATGAATAATCTCAAATTCCTTGGATTAACACAAACACATTGTTAAGCAATGACTACTATTTTCTTTCACAATTTTTTTTAAACCATCATAAACATACTATCATACATCATCTCAGCAACATTATTCAAAATCCTAACAAACAATTTATTACTGGTATTACAAACCAAAGACCAAAAAAAAGACCTATTGTAAAATGCTGTAAGGCTGTAAGATACTTACCAAAACTATGTCTTGTGAAGCCTGGCTCATTAATCTCCAATTTTATAGTCCCATGAAGATTCAATAAACCTTCAATCACTTTTCCATCTATTAGGAAAATAAGCAACAGAAAAATTGCATGGGCTTACAATAATCCTGCAGGAAAAAAACAACAACAAAAACCTTTTGTGTTACACAGTGAACTAAGTCAGAACAGGACACCATCTCTGCTGTCTACACCTGAAGATGTGTGTTGTAACCGGAGCAGCTTTCATCTGTCTCATATCAATTATTAACAAGTACATTGTTTCAGTATACTGACAAGTTATTAGCATCTTTTACAGCTTCCGCTGTACAATAATTTAAACAATTTAGGACAAAGTATTGCATTTGCGGCATTTAGCCGCAATGAGCATTGCTTAAATACTCATTATTAAAAGCATAGAAAATGTACTTACGAAAAAGATACTTAGGCAGAGACAAGCATTTTGGTGACATCAACGAAGAGGGACTAACCTACAGGGACATAGGAAGAAGGTGACCAGAAAAAAAAAAACTCACACAGCTCAGGATGGAACAATTAATGCTAGAGCTGTGAGGCACCTATTATCACCAGCTACAGGTTAAGATGTCCATTTCGTATTATAACCATCAGAATCATTATATATTGGTCTAAATAATATTGATTAGCACACAATATTTGACTCTTTTGTGAAACCTCTGGCTGCCATAAATCAGTCAAACTTATAGATTTCATATTAACCTCTAATGGAGCAAAAAATAAATCTCATTGAAAGCCCTCGTTCTGTAAATTCATCAGACTGGCCCTCTTCTGTCACGCCCAACAAACAGTTTAAACAAACATAAAATCTATAATCCTAAAAGGCTAAGATTAGTACAAACTTCAACTGCATTAATTCCCCACCCTACCCAAAATCCCCAGTGAAACAACTCATTTTCACTTTAGCTTTTACTGAAGCACTGAAATACCTTGTTGAGAGTAAAGTGTTCTACTTTATCTGTGTTTTATCTTCTATGTGTTTTTATCTTTGTGTTTATCTTCTATGTGTTTTATCTGTGTTTTATCTACCATCTTCTATGGTGTGGTCTGCTGGTGCAGCAGCATCTCTACTGCAGACAGGAAGAGAATGAATAAGTTGATTAGGAAGGCCAGCTCAGTCCTGGGGATACCCCTGGACACTGTACAGGAGGTGGGAGAAAGGAGGATGGTAGCTAAACTATCATCATTACTGAAGAACAACTCTCACCCCCTGTATGAAACAGTTTCATCTTTGAGCAGCTCCTTCAGTGACAGATTGTTACACCCTAAGTGTCTGAAGAAGCGATACAGACTTTTCTCCCTGCTGCTATGAGACTTTACAATCAGAGCTGCTCCCAGGGAACCAGTCATCAAAATATACACTGTTATGGTGTTTAACTGTGCAATAATAACAATAACAAAGTATTTTATTTTAAGCAATACATGTGCAATAACAATAATTTAAAACATGCAATATTACCTATGTGCAGTATGTTTGATAGCGTAACTACTTATTTGTGGTCTCTTTTTCTTTTATTGTATTTATACATTGTGTTGTGTATATACTGTATTATGTTTCTACTTTTTTTTAAATACATATTCGCACATTTCTTTTTCCCTGCTGCTGTAACACAGAAATGTTAAATCTCATCTCACCTCACCTCACCTCACCTCACCTCATCTCATCTCATCTCATCTCATCAAATCTTATCTTTTACCTATGAGTGGAATTGCACAAATACCAGATCACTCTTTTTCTGTGTGTTCCTCTGTGCCTGTCTCTATCTCCAAAGTGTAAAATGGCACCAATGTGATGCCAGAATGCTAAACATACCGAAGGAGACTGAACACTATGCATCATTGCCCTGACCTTCTGATTTATATACTGTAGTATAGAAGTATGCCAACACCTAATGTTCCACAGTCACATAATACCATTCATTGCATAGGTTGGATGTGTGCCTGTTATGTTTTTTGCTTGTAATATATATGACTCTTTCAACTTTTATAAATATTTTCAAAATTGTTATGTTTTATAAGAGATGGCAAGTACCTCAAAATTAATACTGATGTCTTTATGTATTTAGTTGAAATGACCAGTGCTCGAATTGAGTCAAGTCTTATGGGGGGTTCGCAGTTGTTGTGTAATTCATATATTTTTTCCTAAAATAATCTTGCTAAGTCTATTTTTTACTTGTCATGGGGTGTCCCTAATGCCTAATGGGGGGTCCTGGATCCCCCCAGCCCCCTCAATTCAAGCACTGGAAATGACCCATTATTAGCTTTAGAACTGTAGGATCAATTTACTGAAATAAAGACATGAAAATTATTCTGCAATATATACTTAGTAATATATACTTATTCAGTGCAGAGAAGCATACAGTCAGTGGATAGCTGCCAATGTGCTTGTGTTTAATATGCTTGGGAACACTCTTTTTTTAGATAAAGATGCAAGAGGGAAATGTATTGATTTAATCTGGCCACTACTTGCAATTGTGGTGTGCAGAAGAATCATCTCTGAATGTGCACCATGCCTGGAGGCAGATGGATTACAGCGGATAAAGACCACTCTTTGATAAATCTGATATCCTCCTCTGATCTCTGATTTTGCAACATTCTTTGTAAACTCCAAAGACTGTTGTGTGTGAAAAACGCAGATCAACAATTTCTGAAACACTCAAACCTTCGGCCATGCCATAGTTATTCCACAGAGATCACATTTTTTCTCTATTCTGTTGTTTGGTATGAACATTACCTGAAGCTCTTGAGCTGTATCTGCATGATTTTTGGCATTATAGAGCTGCTACAGATTGTCTAACTACATAAATATGCAGGTATACATATGTTTTTATTAAGTTCACAGTAATAAAAAAAAAAGTTTCAAACAAAAATAATAATATGATGACAATATTGCTAAATATTATTAACTTTTAAACACAATAGTGAGAATCAATAAGTTAATCATGTTAAATTCATGTTTCGTTTTGTTGATATTGTCAAAAGATTTTCTGTGTTACCTCTCTGCTGCTTGTGATTTAAAGAATCTTGGCTAAGGTACATCTGCATATTGCTGTAAAGGAAACTCTGCCTACTGCTTCACCTCTGCCTAATACGCCCGCAAAAATCTAAATATTTTATTTTATTTTGTTTTATTATTATTATTATTATTATTATTATTATTATTATTATTATTATTATTAATATAGTGGCAAATGGTATAGAAGCCTACTGTTATTTATAATAGTAATAATAATAATAATAATAGTAATAATAATACTGATAATAATAATTATCATTATTATTATTATTTACTATAAGAAGAGACTACAATTTGAGACAAAAGCATCAGGGGCTTATATACTGTTTATGTAATGCTTCTGAAAAAAGTGTTAATATCTTGTTAAAAGCTACTCAGTGCACACATACTGTACAATAATTTATTTTGTATCTGAATAAACTTAAGCAGGATATTAATCTCGATATCTATCGATATTGAATGAGGAAGCTCTTAGATAATTATTCTGCATTTAATGACTAGGGTTTAGAAATATGGACATAATTTACATTTTAGTAGTCTGTTCAAGAAATATTAATATTCCTGTCTTGTCTCATTTCTTTGTTTTTAATTTAATAAAAAAAAAAATTATTGTATCAAGGGTCTGTCATTTTATGTTCTTTCACAAAAAAGTATTTATTAGCATAGACTTGAAGTTTTTAAAGTTTGATTCATTTTCTATAATAGCACAACCGACACAGTAGTTCCAGCTGTACATCAAATCTCCATGCTCATAATAATATGCTGATTCTGATATAACTTTTAATACTAACAAATCATTTGTAGACACATTAAAAGCACCTTTTTGAAGAAAAATTAAAAGTATCTACATTCTGTAAGGAGAAATGTATTTAGCAGTTATGGAAGAAATGATCAGTGTCAGTATTTTTTCTGCCCCTCAATTTCAGCAAAAATTACCAAGTTTTCTGCCTTGGTAAAGTCTTTAGGATAGGACTGTTCTTTCAGTAAGATGATTATTTTCAGTTCTCTTGGCGAATAAAGGAATGTGGTGGAACCCAAGAAACCTGCCTCCAGCTCTTGAAGTTTGATTCCTCTGGTCCTGGTGTGCCCCTTTATTCCTCTCTAAAATATTTACAAGCTGGACTTGTATACCCCAGGGTGTTTCTTTGCCATCATTCTCCTTCTGTAACGTTTTATTGTCTGTAGATGATGTAGAACCCACTGCTGCATTGCCACATTTCAGATCAGCCTCAAGTAAAAGCTCTGGTGAACGTGTCAGGTTTCAGTGCTCCTGCCAAAGAAAAGGTTCCTTTTATTCATGAGTGTAGGCTATTCCATTACCAAACACACTGACTCTTAGGATTTTAGGATTATTTTAGTCAGCTTTTTTGTGAAGTCATTAGAATTATCCTGCAAAAAGACAACAGTTAAATATTTGCATAAGATGTAAAAAAATATCTTTTGTCTTTACGCATTCTTAAATAACCTTGTTGAGAAATGTTTCAGCTATTTTAGTCATGCAAAATTGTGCTTTATCCTTTGTGAAAGATGATTGCCCTGAGATAAACTTTGACTCAGTTAATTAAGATTTCCCAAACTCAATTCCTGTGCTAGAATCACTCACGTCCACCATTTGTATGCAAATGCAATTTAATGAAGGACATTAAACGTAATTGAGTAACATCATTCGAAAAATAAAAAATAAACCATACAAAACAGCCTACTACTACTATAGAGTGGATTGTCTTTGCATTGGCAGACTGTTCCAGTACTTACTAACTATCTTTCGGCTTCTCCCGCTAGGGGTTGCCACAGCGGATCCTCCGCACATTTGATTTGGCACATGTATTACGCTGGATGCCCTTCCTAACGCAACCCTCCCCAATTTATCCGGGCTTGGGACCGGCACTGAGAGTGGCTGGGGTTGGATTCCCTGACCGGGGATCGAACCCAGGCCACAGCGGTGAGCACGCCGCATCCTAACCACTAGACCACCAGGGAACCTTGTTCCAGTCCTTAGTAAACTATAAAAAAAGATCTCTCATTCTGTCTCAAAATCTAATTTGATAATGCATTTCTTCAAATCACCAAGGTGCAATCAAGCAGCAACATTGTAATGTCTTCAACTATGAGAACACGCATACAACAGACCAAATAGTTACAAGTACACACACAGTCCAGTTTATAGAAACCGTATCTATTCCTCGTGTAGTAAAACCAAGAATTAAATACACAAGATCCAGAAATAATCTTATTACAGTTAAAACTGAAAAATGCCAGATAAACAAACACAACAAAGTTCTAAAGTTTGGTCTTTTAAACATTAGATCACTTGCACCCAAAGCATTGATTGTAAATGAGATGATCACAGATAATAATCTCGATGCACTCTGTCTCACTGAGACCTGGATTAAACCAGGTGATTATATGGGTCTAAACGAGTCTACACCGTCAGGATATGATTATAAGCATGAGCCCCGTCAGACTGGTCGTGGGGGTGGTGTAGGAACCATTTATAGTGCCTTTCTTAATGTTAGTCAGATATTAGGATTCAGTTTTAAATCATTTGAAGTGCTCGTTCTTAAAATTGTACTTTCAGACATGCATAGAAAACTCGCTCTGGTCACCGTGTACAGACCCCCAGGGCCCTACGCTGATTTTCTTCAAGAGTTTGCTTGTTTTCTCTCAGACCTCATGATCAATTTTGATAAAGTGCTGCTTGTAGGGGATTTTAATATTCATGTAGATGATGTAAACGATGCTCTAGGATTATCATTTGTCGACTTATTAAACTCTTTTGGGGTTAAACAAAACGTCACCGGACCAACTCATCGCTTTAACCACACACTAGACTTAATAATATCCCACGGAGCAGATGTCACTGATATAGATATTTTACCTCAGAGTGATGACATCACAGACCATTATCTCATACTGTACACACTACCGGTAGAGCAGATTAGCCGTGTTTCACCACGCTATCGGCTTGGTAAGACTATTGTTCCGACCACTAAGGACAGATTCATAAATAACCTGCCCGATTTATCTCAGTTTCACACTAAACCCATAACTGCTGATAATCTTGATGAGATGGCGAACAACATAGACCGTATCCTCACTAGCACATTAGACACTGTTGCCCCCATCCGGTAAAAAAGGTTAGAGAACAAGCACCTGCACCTTGGTATAATAGTCATACGCATGCCCTGAAGAGAACAGCCCGTAATCTGGAGAGAAAATGGAGGAAAACTAAATTGGAGGTATTTAGAATTGCGTATAAAGACAGTATGCTCAGCTACAGACAGGCGCTAAAAGCTGCTAGAGCTGAACACCTGAGCAAACTCATAGAAAATAACAAAAACAATCCCAGGTTCCTTTTCAGTACAGTACCTAAACTAACCACAAATCAGCGATCTGAAAAATGTGTTCCATCACAGTTTAGTAGTGAAGACTTTATGAATTTCTTCACTGAAAAAATAGATAACATTAGAAAAACAATTGTGGCAGTTCAACCTCTGACAGCATCTCCCGACACAATCTTACCTACGACCCCACAACTACACTGTTTTACATGTATAGGACAGGAAGAGCTGTATGATGCTATTATCAAAGCTAAATCAACAACATGTCAGTTAGATCCAATTCCCACTAAACTACTGAAGGAAGTGTTATATACAGCTGGTGAGCCTCTTCTGAATATTATTAACTCCTCACTATCGTTAGGTCATGTCCCTAAATCCCTCAAGCTAGCAGTTATTAAGCCCCTCATTAAAAAACCTAATCTGGATCCAAACACGCTATCGAATTACAGACCCATTTCAAATCTCCCATTTATGTCTAAGATTTTAGAAAAGATTGTCGCTGCCCAGTTATGTAACCACTTGCAAGAGAACAATATCTTTGAAGAGTTTCAGTCAGGTTTTAGGCCCCATCATAGCACAGAAACTGCCCTAGTTAAAATCACTAATGACCTGTTTTTAGCTTCAGACCAAGGCTACATCTCTCTATTAGTTTTACTAGATCTTAGTGCTGCGTTCGACACTATAGATCATGATCTTCTCCTCGATCGCTTACAGAACTACATCGGCATTCAGGGACAGGCATTAAGCTGGTTTAAATCCTACCTGTCCAATCGTTACCATTTCGTAGATTTAAATGGAGAGCTATCCAGGATAATGCTAGTAAATTATGGCGTGCCACAAGGGTCAGTTCTAGGACCCCTGCTTTTCACAATATACATGCTTCCGTTAGGAAATATTATTAGAAGGCATGGAATTAGCTTCCATTGTTATGCTGATGATACCCAGCTATATATCTCATCTAAACCAGGCGATACAGCTCAATTAGCTCGCATAACTGAGTGTGTTAAGGAAATAAGAGATTGGATGACCCATAACTTTCTGCTATTAAATTCTGATAAGACGGAGATTTTGCTCATCGGCCCAAAAACTAGTACACAGAAGCTCCAGCATCTCAGCCTGCATTTAGACGGATGTTCTGTAACTACTAGTTCAACGGTAAAAGACCTGGGAGTTATTTTAGACAGCAACTTATCTTTTAAAAATCACATCAATCAAGTTACAAAAACAGCCTTCTTTCACCTTAGAAATATTTCTAAGCTAAGAAATATGTTATCTATATCCGATGCAGAGAAGCTCGTCCATGCGTTCATGACCTCCAGAATAGACTACTGTAATGCATTACTAGGTGGATGTCCTGCATCATTAATAAACAAGCTTCAGTTAGTTCAGAATGGGGCAGCAAGAGTTCTTACTAGGTCAAGAAAATATGATCACATAACCCCAATCTTATCATCCCTACATTGGCTTCCTGTTAAGTTTCGAATAGACTACAAACTACTGCTACTCACTTATAAAGCACTAAATGGTTTGGCTCCCATGTATCTCTCCAGTCTTCTAACACGCTACAATCCGTCACGCTCCCTGAGATCTCAAAACTCTGGGCTTCTAGTAGTTCCTAGAATAGCAAAGTCCACTAAAGGCGGTAGATCATTCTCACATTTAGCTCCCCAACTCTGGAATAGTCTTCCTGACAGTGTTCGGGGCTCAGACACACTCTCCCAGTTTAAGTGCAGATTAAAAACGTATCTTTTTAGCAAAGCCTACACATAACACACATCACATCATAACCTTGTGCTCCAGAACATCTGATCACATGCACACTATCAACTTGTGCTGTTAATATCATGAACAGCAGCTACGCTAATTTCTCTCCACTGCTTCTCTTTCTCTCCCCATCCCGAGGCTTTCTGAGGTTTGGCCAGCTCCAGTCACGTCCCACCTCGTGAAGATTATGGACCTATGGGTGATCATGGAGAAGGGGATGCCGAACTCGCAAACATCCCGAACCATCTACAGACGTACGAGTGCCAATTGGATCCCACTACATGTGTGGCATTGGACCTCCTGGAGTGTTTAAAGGCTCTGGCATGGAGAAGCTGATGCTGGATCTATGATGATCACAAATGTTGAGCTCAGTAGCTCCTACTTTTATACCAAAGACTGTAGAAAGAACATTTACTTATAATCTTATACTCTAGTACTCATGTTAGTTCTCTCTCTCCAGTGTTCTGTATTGTTGAAAGATTTATGATCAAACTCTTGATGTCACCCATATGAGGATGGGTTCCCCTTTTGATTCTGGTTCCTCTCAAGGTTTCTTCCTCATAACATCTAAGGGAGTTTTTCCTTGCCACTGTCGCCACGGCTTGCTCATCAGGGACAAACGCACACCATTCACCTTGACTGTTGATTTCTGTAAAGCTGCTTTGAGACAATGTCTGTTGTGAAAAGCGCTATACAAATAAACTTGACTTGACTTGACTTGAAGCTCTTTTTCTTCCATAAAAGAAGATTTGGCCATATCATTCACACATAAATAGTGCCTATAAGTTTGAATGTTTGCAATCAAACTGTTTGTCCAGGTATAATTTTTGACTCCCTCTATTGTCTTGTTCACAAAGCTGTAAAACTTTCTGTACCAATGAATTCTAAACAAACAGCTAAAACCCACATCCACAGCTTGTTTTTATGTTACACCTTATGTCATTCTTTTGTTGGCTTGAGAGCTGAATATAGCATGGCATCCTCTTTATTAGAGAAAATTGAATATAAAGTTGGGAGTGGGTGGATGTAGAAATAGGTGGGGCAAAAAGAGGAGCACTAGAGGAAATCTGCTTGGGCTCTGGGAGGCAAGGAAGGCAGTGGCAAGTATACTGTTTGCTCAGAGTGCTAATAGGTCGCCGGTACCTGGGCGGATAATTCCCATTGTAGGTGAGCTTGGAGGGTGACGACCAACCTCACTGTCACTGCCTGCAATGAGAAAGGGAAAAACAGCCAGTGTTTGTTTAGAAACAATGCTTGCTTCATACTGTATGCAACTGCCATGGTGTCCTTTTACACTTTCTTCTCAGAAATGGCGAGGAGCTGCTGCCTTCATCAGTAGCAACCAACCATCATTTATTTCTCCATCCCACTATTTATCTGTGTGCTTGCTGGCTTTTCTCAAAAGGAGTGCTAAACTTGTCATTACATTATCCCTCCTCAGCTCAAAACCTATTGTCAGTGGTGTTTTTGAACAAAGCAAACACCTTTGTAACAGCTGTTACAACCCTTGAAATGCTTTGTCTGTATTCTGTTGTGTTTGTTGTATGCTGTGTTGTGTGCAGGTCCAGCTCCCCACCAGAGCTGAACCAGCCTGCCCTAGCCTGCCTTGATCCCACCTCCACACTGATGACATTATGACTGGTGCTCCTATTCAAGCAAGACAGAGGCAACCAGTGGAAGGTTGTTGTGGTGCTGGTTTCTGCTTGGCTTATTTTGGTATACGTTTGTTCTGACTTTGACCTGTGCCTGTATTTCAACTCTGAGCTTGGTTTGTGGCTGCAATTTCTTTTGTGGTGTTTTTTTTTTCTCTGTTTTTGTAGTAGGGAGTTAGAAAGGTCTGATTATATTGTATTGGATTGTTGCTTTTCTGCTTTTCTTTCAGGGAATTAAGCTTCTAAAATCAGATCTTCTTGTTTAATATTTGGCCATGGCCCATCTTGAAGACATGTAACTGTACAGCTGTGAGATACATGCAGTATCTCACAAAAGTAAGTACACCCCTCACATTTCAGCAAATATTTTAGTATATCTTCTCAAGGAACAATACAATAGAAATAAATCTTGGACATATTTTAGTCAATGCACAGCTTGTATAGAAGTACAGATTTACTGTCCTCTAAAAATAACTCAACATACAGCCATTATTGTCAAAATAGCTGGCAACAAAAGTGAATACAGCCTAAGTCAGGGGTGGGCAATTAATTTTTACAAGGGGCCACATGAGAAACCTGAATTGTGTCAGAGGGCCACACCAACGATAATATTTTAGGGATGCACCAAAATGAAAATTCTTGGCCAAAACCAAAAACCAAAAATGAGGAAACCAAGGCCAAAACTGAAAACCGAAACACCGAAAGAAAAGATTATGTCAATTATTAGAACCATTGCATTTATGGCTATGAGTGTGTACTAACCTCACTAAAATCAATGCATTGCAATTCAAAGAATAAATCAACTACAAAAGTTTTTTTTTTATTATTATAAAATATTGTTATTTATTTGTTACCATTCATAGTATTGACAGACAGGCAGCGGTCAATTATTATTAGCAACGGTCTGTTAAACGAAAATAATTGACCGCCGAACGTTTGGAAGCCCATTCAAGTGAATGGAACGTTCTAATCTACAGCATTAAGAAGAGCCGTGTAATAAATAATATTATATTATAATAATTATTATTTTCGGGATCCACAGGGAATAGTTCAAAGATCAACCCGTCGATCCACTGGCGAACACTGATCTAAGGCAATGCATTCCATAATTTTTTGTGTTATGCCTTTTGCCATCACTGGAAAACTTTCCTGCCTTTTCAAAAACGTCCTCTACAGACGGAGTGCGTATGCTCGGATTGACTTTACTTTTCTGCGCCGCGTTCTTCTCATATTTAGAATGGCAATCGGGATGTTTGGATTTCAGGTGATAAATTAAACCCGACTTGGAGAAACTCTTTGCAGATACACCCCCTCTTGAAATTTCAGCATTACATGTTTTGCAAATCGCTGTCCGCACACCGCAGACATGTTGGCTCTTATCCAGATAACCGTGTGCTGGCTGCGCTTTTTTATTGCGTCATTACAATTGTGTTTCTGCCGTGTTGTTTCGGTAATTTAGGTATTTCGGCCGAAAATTTTCGGTGCATCCCTGTAATTTATGATTGGCCTCACGCGGGCCGGACAGGGACGTACAAAGGGCCGGATGTGGCCCGCGGACCGTAGTTTGCCCAGGTCTGGCCTAAGTGATAACAGCTGACAACAACCATGCAAAGCCAAAGACAAAAATGTCCTATTAATCATGTTAATGCTGAATTATTTATGTCTGCTTAAAAGGACCATACAAATTTGTGTATCTTGTATTAGAGAAATTTTAATTTAGAAAATAAAAATTTGGTGCTTTAAATACAATTTTTACATACTGAGCACTGGATGTTCAACATGGCACATCATGGCAAATAATTATTTAACGATTTGAGAATTAGAATTGTTGCTCTTCAGAAAGACGTCCTAGGCTATAAGGTGATCAGTAACACACAGAAACTGAGTTACAGTACAGTGGCCAGGGCCATACAGAGATTTTTCAAGACAGGTTCTACTCAGAACAGGCCTCACAAAGGTGGATCAAAGAAATTGAGTCCTTTTGCTGTGTGTCAGGTGCAGCAGCTGCTTCAAAAAAACAGATAAACGAGTGCTGCCAGCATTGCTTTAGTGGTTGCAAAAGCAGAAGGTCCACTCGTCAGTGCTCAGACCATACGCTGCACACTGCAACAAGTCAGTTTGCATGGCCGTCGTCCCAGAAGGAAGCCTCTGCTGAAGCTGGCTCACAAGAAAGCATGCAAACAGTTTGCTGAAGACAACCTGTCCAAGAGCATGAATTTCTGAAACCATGTCCTGTGGTCTGATGAGACTAAGTTAAACTTGTTTGGTGTCCAGCATGTGTGGTGACACCCTGGTCCTACATGAGTGCTCCCGGTACTGGGGAGCTGCGGTTCATTGAAGGAAACATAGATTCCAACATGTACTGAGCTATTTTAAAGCAAATCATGATGCCCTCTCTTCAGAAACTAAGACAAATGACAGTTTTCTAACATAATAACAACCCCAAACACACCACCAAGATGACAACTGCCTTGCTGAGGAAGCTGAAGATAAAGGTGAAGGTGAAGGAGTGGTCAAATATGTCTCCAGACCTGGACCCTATTGAGCACCTGTGAGGCATCCTCAAGCGGAAGGTGGAGAAGCACCACATGTCTAACATCCAGGATATCATTATGAAAGATTCCAGCAACAATCTGTGAAGCTCTGGTGATCTTTGTGAGATCTTTTGTGTGAGATCTTTTGTGAGATACTGTAAGTAAATAATATTACTTTTGTTAACAATATACCAGCACCTTGTGCAGCAAACCTTTTGTGTGCGTCTTGTTTTGTGGTTTCCCTTGAATCCTGAGCTATTTTAACAGATTTGGGGGCTCTCAACGTTTATGAACGTTGTTATTGCAGTGTAAACTGTCTGGTAAGGCAAGGTAAGGTAAGATTCCTCCCACACTCTAGAACACAATTGAAATTATGAGACTGTGAAAGCTACTGTGAAGTTCGCTCACCAGACCTATGTTGAGTTTGCCAAGCTCTTTTAATAATTGGTGCTCAATCAGTGGTGTGAGAGATTTTGACCAGCTTAAAAAACTTATATTGCTGAAGGAATTTAAGTTGTGTCTGCCTGAACAGCTGGTGGTACATTTAAATGAGCAAATGAGAAGATTGACACCTTGGCCAAAGCTGCGATATTTTCCAATGAGTTTGTGTTGACTCATAAAGTTGTCTTCAGTCCTCCTTTATCTTAGAATGTGTCTGCACGTTCGTCTAAACCCGTGACTAAAATTGGTACTGAGCCTAATCCTTCAGCTGGTTCCCACTGCTGTTTTTACTGTCATGAGCTAGAACATGTGTTTGCAAACTGTCCAGTGTTAAAGTGGAAGCAAATGAAACAGCAGACGGCGATTAAAATGATGAATGCAGCAGTGGTTTTGCAAAACACCTCTGAGAGTTTAATATAGCAAGTGTTGAATTCCTTTGTGTCCTCAGGTTATGTATCTAAGTGTTTGCTTCGTTAAACTTCCGGTAAATGTATAAAGAGATACTGGCTTGACACAGACATTTGTGTTGGAAAGTATAGTACCGTTCTCTGAAGCCTATTCTGCAGGTAGCGATGTATCAATTCAAGGCATTATAGAACTATAGAACACCATCTTCTAAAATGGTGAATGCGGACGCTTCTCTGGCAGACGAGCTAAACACCGTTTACGCTCGTTTCGAGGCTGCAGCTAACCACGCTAGCGGCGCTAGCGGCCCTACCAGCGTGCACGCCGAGAGAGCTGGAGAGGTGAACATGTTCACCATCTCGGAGCATGACGTGAGGAGGGTATTCAAGAGGGTGAATACCAGGAAGGCAGCAGGACCAGATGGCATCACAGGTCAGGTTCTGAAAGCCTGCGCTGACCAGCTAGCACCGGTGTTCACTGAGATATTCAACCTCTCACTGGAACAGTCTGTTGTCCCCTCAGGTTTCAAACAGTCCACCATTGTTCCTGTCCCGAAGAAACCCCAGCCCGCCTGCCTTAACGACTATCGCCCTGTAGCCTTGACCTCAGTAGTGATGAAATGCTTTAAGAGACTGGTCACTGCATCACTACCAGACACACTGGACCCATTACAGTTTGCGTACCATCAGAACCGTTCTACTGAGGACGCCATTGCTCATCTCCTCCACACCACGATGAGCCACCTGGACCAAAGAAATGGGAATTACACAAAGATGCTGTTTGTTGACTACAGTTCAGCATTTAACACCATAATTCCCTCCACACTCACCTGTAAGTTAGAGGTCCTGGGACTCAGCCAGCCGCTGTGTCAATGGATCTCTAACTTCCTGACTGACAGACCACAAGCCGTACGGGTGGGAAAACACACCTCATCCACCCTCACCCTCAGCACTGGAGCTCCCCAGGGTTGTGTTCTGAGCCCCCTGCTGTACTCGCTGTACACATACGACTGTGTGGCCACTTCCAACTCCACCACCATCATCAAGTTTGCTGACGACACTGTTGTGGTGGGTCTGATCTCCAACAACGATGAGGCGGCCTACCTACAGGAGGTTAAAAACCTGGAGAGATGTTGCCAGGAGAACAACCTTCTCCTGAACGTGAGCAAGACTAAGGAGTTGATCGTGGACTTCAGCACGAAGCAGGAGCAGTCATACCAACCGCTAAACATCAGTGGGACCCCAGTGGAGAGAGTGGACAGTTTCCGGTACCTAGGTGTTCACATCACACAGGACCTTTCTTGGTCCTGTCATACCAACACCCTGTTGAAGAAGGCCGGCAGCGTCTGTACCATCTGAGACGCTTAAGGGACTTTAAACTACCCTCTCAGGTGCTAAAGACTTTCTATACCTGCACTATTGAGAGCGTCCTGATGGGTAGCATCACTTACTGGTTCGGGAACAGCACCATGCAGGACAGGCGAGCCCTTCAGAGGGTGGTGCGGTCAGCTGAACGTACCATCCACACCGAGCTCCCTAACCTGCAGGACATCTACAGCACGCGGTGCCGGACCAGAGCTAGGAAGATTATGAAGGACCTCAGCCATCCCAACAATGGACTCTTTTCTTTGTTGCATTCAGGGAAACGCTTCCGCTCCCTGAAAACGAACACAGAGAGAATGAGGAGGAGCTTCTTCCCGCAGGCCATTCGGAGTTTAAACCAGGAAACACCCAGGATCTAAAAACTGGATCTAAAAGCTGGTCACTCTCTCGCCATCATCAAACTTCCGCAAATATTTTAATTTTTTCTTTCTTTTCGCACTACAACACTTTAAACCCTGGACAGTCACTTTAACTGTGGACTTGCACGGCACAGTGCACTTTATACTACACCATACCGCACACGTTCACTTATACCACACCATACCGCACACGTTCACTTTAAGGACAATCACATCAACCACCTTATGTGATTATTGTTTACTGTACATAAGCATACCCTGTTACTGTACATAAGCATACCCTGTATCCATAAACATACCCTGTATATACAATTTTCCCTATTTTTCCTATATATATCTTAATCTTTATATATTTTATATTTTACATAGTTTATTGTTTTTATTTATCTGCCTTCTTTTTTCCCTCGTTTTATCCCCCCCCCCCCCATCCTATTCCCTCATGCCGGACAATCGTACAAAGCATTTCACTGCATGTTGTAGTCTGTATGTATGTGTATGTGACGAATAAAATTTGATTTGATTTGATTTGATCTGGCATTGGTATGGGGATAATTTGTGTACCATTATACTATGTATATTTGGAAATGGAGAATTCCTCACCAATAGTGAAGGTAGCTGTGCACTCAGAGCTACTAGTCAGAGGCGATTCAGTCATTCTAGGAAATAATCTAGCCGTGATTAGGGTCATCTCCTTACCTGAAGTAGTTTCAGAACCTGTGAGTGTCACTTCTCAGCCTGGTGACATCCACTCCTATGTGTTCTCTGTTTGTATGTTGACATGTGCCCAACAAAAAAAATCGTGTGACATAGTTGATCTTTCCTTTCCTTTCTCAAGAGAAACGTTTTAAAGAGTCTAGTAAGAACTTTGAGGTGTCTCATGAGATAAGTGACGATTCTGGCTGAAAGTTAGACCTGCCTATGACGAGTGACCAATTAGTGGCTGCTCAGAAATCCGACTCTTTATTACTGCAATATTTAAGTTGGCAGCAAACCCATCTACTTCCGAGAAGTACCAGTCAATTTGTTTTGTTGAAGATGGGGTGCTGATGAGGAAATGACCCCATGTCAGTTCTGATGATTGTTGGTGGGAGGCATTTCAGGTTGTTGTTCCCTTTTTGCCTTATTCCTTGTTCAGGACATGCAGGGATCCGCAAGACTTATTAGCGTATCTTGCGTTAATTTTTTTGGCCTGGTCTCAAGAGTGATGTTACAAGGTACTGAAAGACCTGTCATACCTGTGAGGTAGTAAGTAAACTCAATTAAATTGTTCTGCCTGCTCCCCTGAACCTCATTTTACTCAACACAGACCCATTTGAATGAATCATTGTAGATTGTTTTGGACCATTGCCTAAAACCCGCTCTTGTAATTGCTATTTGTTAACCGCCATGTGTGATGCCACCTGGTTCCCTGAAGCTTTCCCCATGCATACCCTTAAATCAACAGCAGTGGTTTAGCCCTTGTTAAGTTAATTACTACATTTGGACTGCCCAGGTAAATACAAACTAATCGTGGGACAAACTTTACATCATAGTTGTTTTCACAAATAATGCGTGTGTTGCAAATTTCCCACCAACTTTTGCCAAGAACCCTGGTCTCTTTTGCATCTTTAATGGTGACTCCATCAACAAACAACTCTGGTTCTTTGTGCAATGAACGAAGCTGACAAAAATGCATACAGACAGTTTTTGTTTGTGAGAACTTAAAACCATTCTGTGTTGATCAAGGTTATATTTTGTTTATGTTCAGTTGGATGGATTTTTTGCTCATTAGTATTCATGTACTTGCTTCTGTAGCAAATACAGATATTATCTACATATAAACTACAGTGAGCATCAGAACCAATGGTTTTTGCAATAATTTTTTAATACTAAAAAAGGGTTACATATAAAATACTGCCTTGAGGTACACCAGGTTCCTGTTTATGCAACCTTGACCTTAAAAAGTATTTTCGATAGAAATCTTTTGATCAAGATGGGCAAATGTCCTCTAAAATTCATTTGGTACAGATTCTTTAAAATACCAAGTTTTCATGATGTGTCATAGGCTTTCTCTATATAATAATAAAAAAAACCCTACTTTCTTGATGAAGCCTTAAGGATATAACGTCTGAGACAGTCTAGTTGGCCTGTAGTGCTTTGGCCTATCCTGAAACCACATTGGGCATTACTTATGTGATTTTCAGATTTCAGTATCCAGACCAGGCAATTAACAACTTTTTTCCCTTAATAAATGAAATCATCATTTTATAACTAGATTTTCTGTTATGTTAGGGTTGTCTTTGTGTATTATCAAAATTTGCTTCCTCTTCTTCTTCTTTCGGCTGCTCCCATTAGGGGTCGCCACAGTGGATCATCCGTCTCCATACCCCACTGTCCTCTACATCTGCCTCTTTCAAACTAACCTGCTTCACTAGGGGTGTTACCCTTTCAATCTGTCATGCATCCCCTGTATATATTTATTGACTGACCAGAAGGAAGATTTCTATTCCTCCAATGTTTTCTTGGCTACATCCAGCAGCCCTCACTGCCTTCTCTCAAAGAGAAGTTTGAATATGGTAAAACCCATTGAGGCCTGGGGTATTTCTCAAACAGCAAAGAGGATGTAGGGCAGGGGTGTCCAAACTACGGCCCGCGGGCCAACTGCGGCCCGCGGGTCAGTTTTTATTGGCCCGCAGCAAATTCTGAAAATATAATTGAATATGGCCCGCACATGGCGCTTGAGCTCAACTCTGTTGCACTTCTCAGTTTCAACACTAGATGGAGCCAGTCACAGAAAAGGTGCTTCTCCACTAAACAAAATTAAGCAAAGAAAAATATTTACCACGAGTCACCAGAAATGGCAGCACCGAAGAAACGCAAGATAGCAAGTGAGTGTAGAAGATTTCAAACACGATGGGAAAATGAATATTTCTTTAAAGAAATCAACGGAAAGTGTGTCTGTTTGATTTGCAATGAAGATGTTGCCGTGATGAAAGAGTATAATGTCCGTCGGCACTATGAGACCAAGCATCAGAGCTACGCATCGTACACAGGTGCCGAACGAGCACAGAAATTCAAGCAAATGGCAGCTAGCCTGCAAGCTCAACAACAGTTTTTTGTTCTTCACATTATAGGTGAGTTAGAAATACACACAGTAATCATGTGTCAATATGTCACCTCTTGTGTGTGGCCCGGGCCTTTGCTTATTTTTCTGTATTTGGCCCTCACCAAAAAAACTTTGGACACCCCTGATGTAGGGTAAAGGAGGTTCCAGTTCCTCCCATGTGTATGTAGGCCATAGCCTGCCAGACAATTTTTAGGCCACTACTTCCAAATGTTCATGCATTCAAATGTATGCAGACAGGCTTCAACATCATCGTTCACCATCGATTTGGTAGGTGTTGGACATCCTGAGTGTTTTTTTTTCGTGTCAGCCACAATCATGCTCATGTGAGGAACTGGGACCTCCTTTACCCTACATCCTGTGTGGCAGCATTAGGGATGGTATATTTTACATTTTATTAATAACAATACTGATACCGATACCACTTATCAAATATAAAAATGTATATATACATATGCGAAATGCCTCTCTCTTGGTAATGCCACGCGTTGTTATATTGCGTTTTTGTATAATATTGATGGTTTCTGTAATTGCGACGTGATAGTGGTGGTATTAAGAGGTGGATTAAGTCGGGTAAGTCCCCACTGAAGGCCCAGGTACCAAATGCACGGTCCGCCACTGGTAGATGGTGTGTTTTGTTTGTAAATGTTACATTATATTACTAGTGTTGCCTCCATTGTTCACTACTACACAAAGTACTGGTTTAAAAAATACCGGTTCTTAGTACCCATTCCTAGGCAGCATGAAGTCTAGATTTTTGCTACTGCTTGCAATAAGAGAGAGGGAAAAGGTCAGTTTTATTTTAGAAACAAAGCTTGATCCGCATGCTGCTTTTCACTTCTCTTTTTAGCGATAGTGAGGAGCTGCTGCAGTCATCAATAGACACCAACTCTATTTAACCGCCCCACCCCACCCCTCTAGCAGGTGCTTGATAGCTTGCCGCAACAGAAGTGCTGTCCCTTCAGCACCATGCTGACAGTTGTGCGGGAGTATAGGGCTCGAAGGCTTTCATCACAATTTATAGTAAAAATGCACACAAACCAGAAAAAAATAAGAAAGGATAAAATAGTTTAGATGAAGGAAGCCTTATAGAATGATCCTATATTATGCTATATTGATCCTATATTGTTTTATCAAAATAAACTTGTAAAAACCATTAACCATAAAAATGGTTACAAACCATAAACTTGTATTAAACCATTATAATGTTTTAGTATGATGATCTGCATGTTCTGTAGAAACACAATAATAATAATAATAATATTAATAATAATAATAATAACAACAACAATAATAATAATAATAATAATAATAATAATAATACAAGCTATTCAAGCTGTTAAAGTTTTTATACCCAGATTCAACATTGAACAAAAAGTGAACAAGTTTGTTGCTGAGATTCAGCCTCAGTTATTGTTTAATGAACATATACATATAAAGTGGTGTGAAAAAGTGTTTGAAATCTTTTTTTTTTTTTTTTTTTGCATGTTTGTCACACTTTAATGTTTCAGATCATCAAACTAATTTGAATATTGGTAAAAGATAACACAAGTAAACACAACATGCAGTTTTTAAATGAAGGTTTTTATTATTGAGGGAAAACAAAATCCAATACTACATGGCCCTGTGTGAAAAAGTGTTTGCCCCATGTAGAACTGTGGTTTATCACACAGTTCAATTTCTCTAGCCAGACCCAGGCCTGATTACTGCCACACCAGTTCGCAATCAAAAAATCTCATAAATAGGACATGGCTGACAAAGTGAAGTAGGCCAAAAGATTCTCAAAAGCTAGACATTATGCCGAGATCCATAGAAATTCAGAAACAAATGAGAAAGAAAGTAATTGAGATCTATCAGTCTGGAAAAAGTTATAAAGCCACTTCTAAAGCTTTGGGACTCCAGCAAACCACAGTGAGAGCCATTAAAGGGTTATAAAGGTTCATCTTATTCACAAATGGCAAAAACATTGGGGAACCTTCCCAGGAGTGGCCGACCGACCAAAGAGCACAGCAATAACTCATCCAAGAGGTCAAAAAAGACCCCACAACAACATCCAAAGAACTGCAGGCCTCACTTGCCTCAGTTAAGGTCCGTGTTCATAAGAAATAGACTGGGCAAAAATGGTCTGCATGGCAAAGTTCCAAGACAAAAACCGCTCCTGAGCAAGAAGAACATAAGGTTTGCCAGAAAACATCTTGATGATTCCCAAGACTTTTGGGAAATACTCTGTGGACTGATGAGACAAAAGTTGAACTTTTTGGAAGGTGTGTGTCCCATTACTTCTGGTGTAAATGTAACAGTGCATTTCGGAAAAAGAACATCATACCAACAGTAAAATATGGTGGTGGTAGTGTGATGGTCTGGAGCTGTTTTGCTGCTTCAGGACCTGGAAGACTTGCTGTGATAAATGGAACAATGCTGTTTACCAAAAAATCCTGAAGGGGAATGTGTGGCCATCTGTTCATGACCTCAATTATAGTCCTTCCAAAATCCTGTTACACAATCTCCAATCCAATTCTATTATAGCCATTATGTGTTGCCAGGGTTTAAGAAATCTGCCTTAAGGCCTTCAGAATCAACAGTGTGGGTACCTGTAGCTTGAAATATATGACAATTGATTTAACCAGCCAAATGTCAAGTTAGACATAGAGACCATCAAACAGGCATACTGTAACATTGATATTATCACATACTTTGATCAGACAGTCATAAAGCACACAAGTCAATGCTAGCAAACCATGTCTGTAGCAGACTGCACAAGCTCAAATATATTCATGTCGACTAAATATCAGTTGTTGTTTTTTTTTTTATTAAGTTACATATTAAGTGAAAATGTGGACTGTGTAGGAGCATGAAATGAAATTTGTAGCATGAGTGAAAACAGATAGCAGAAAAAGTCAGACTACAAGAATAGTTCACATGTAACTAAATATTATTATTGCACATATTTGTCTAAGATTAGCCCAGATTTTATTGCTATTAAACAGACATAGTGATTAGAACATACAATCTGAGAAACTAAAAATGTATTTTATTAATTAACTTGGTTAATTAATAGCGGTGCTGTTCCCGATGAAGGTGCCAGACATTTTCAGGCAACGGGGTGGGATGTCGCACACAGCTGTCTTTACATTGTTGGGCATCTATTCGACAAAGTAGCAGTTTAGTTTCCCGAAGGCAATTTGGTTGCAGCATGCAAGAATATCACATGACATAAGATGAAGCACATAATTCAAGCACACAATTTCTCCCAAAAATATTTACCTTTTACCATTTATATTCGAAAAACTTTATAGCTGAGGGGACAAATTGATGTCTAAAACGATTAGTTTTACTACTAGGAGTTCAATACTGTCAATGCCAGAAGGGAAAAAGTGAAACTCTTGGTACATAGGGTGGGAATCATTAAACAAAATGCCCTGGGCATTACCCAAAACCTGTCTATTGTATAACTGGGCCATAGTCATCTGCTTCCTCCCTGTAATTTTACTTCCCTGGTTAACAATCTGTTCCATACAATTTTTCTTTTTCACATTTAAAGAATTGAACCAACACAACAATGAGTTTCCGCAAACAATATAGTCTTTGCTGTCCTTTCTTACACAAAGCATCAGTATTTGGAGTAAAAGACCATTTATTATCCAGGACAGTACCCAAATACTTGTATTGTTTGATAGTCTTAATACCCACTCCATTAATGCATGTTTGCTTATACTGATTATATTTCCTGCTAGAGTTAATATAAAAATCCATCTCCTTGGTTTTAAGAACATTAAGTTTTAGCTTACTTAGTGAGTTTTAAAAAAGCATTCTGACACCAAATAATAAAATCATCAGTCATGGAGTCCTCCTCACTGAATAAGCTAACAATTACAGAATCATCAGCAAATTTTATAATATGCCAATTTTTTTTTTTTTTTTACTTCTTTTACAATCATTTGTGTACATGATTGGGAAGTAACAAAGTACAAATATTTCATTACTGTACTTAAGTAGATTTTTCTGGTATCAGTACTTTACTATTTTCTGTATCATTTCCTGGCTCTCACGCACCACGGACGTAGGCTAGCCTGCGAATCCAACAACAAGCAAGACAGAAGGCAACAAGAAGTACAGCTAAAGTGGATGAGACAGATGGGGTCAGTGATCTACACTGGTCATCAGATCATCATCATCATCATCCTGATCACCTGATCATCATCATTATCTTTTCTCTGCTTGTGTTCTATATAGTGGTTGTTCAGCCTGGATACATTCATTAGATAACAAAACTTTTTTGTATTAATATATTAATATGATGTGAGGTCTAGTTACCAGCGTGACAATAAACGTTTTTACTTACAGTATGCACATGCCAGAGCCCATACTTTTTTTTTCCCACAGGTACACAATTCTAAAAATGAAATCAATAAAGTCACCTGTAGCTTCTTTGTAGAAGCTATTAATTCTTTCTATCTGAGTGTCACTGTCGCCATGGTAACTGTGTGCTGGGTCAATCCCATGTTTTTCACTAACGAGTTCCCAGAATTAAGGGTGTCAAAAAACAATTGTGAAAGGGAATACATTTGAATTTATTTGAAATTTTGCTTGACATTACAAAAATTAAGCACACGCACAAATTTAACACAGTGAAGCGCTTAGCCAACTGACACTTTGGCTTCACAATCGCGGTTTAGCACATGTGGGATTTAGTTCTGAAGTCTGTCGCTGACACTATAGTTTTTAAAAACGTGTTTTATTTATTTATTTATTTTTATTGTAGCGCGTAATAAAAGATACGATTATTAACAAACGCCGCCGTCAACCCTACGCTATTTATTTATTTATTTATTTATTTAACGTCTATTTGGTTATACAGCCTGTTAAATCCCACAGGTTTACGTCATACGCCCGCCTCCCAGAAGATTTCATTGGTGGAGACTTGTCGCGAGACTATCATCTGGGAACACGCACACTCGCTTCTGATTGGCTGATGTTGTAGTCCATTTCGAGAACGTAAACAATAACAAACGCGGTTAAGTCTGTATGTCTATGCTAACAATAGACATGCTAATATTGCAAACTGAATTCTATTAAATTGTAGGGAGTGAAATGTAAGGTTATAAATGATGTACTACAACTTTAAATAAGATCTGGAGACAATAACGCAAGAAACGTGAATTGGAATAGCGGGAAAGAAGAATCTGTGAGGGAGTTGTGAGAGTGTAACGGAGTCTCTTGTGTTTCTGACCATACAGGGCATTTCCTGAACAACTCAGTCAGCTATTTGTTGTTACAGTTACTTGCTAAAAACAACTTTTAACAACTGAACTGTGTAATTTACAGTTTGTATTCAGTCCTTGGGTTGCTTGAGTAACTCGACGTTGCTTTGCCTTATTTAACAACTGAGGTTAAGCCAGCCGCACTTTTCTTTATGTTGCGCGTCTAATCGTACACTTACGGTATGGGTGGTGGGCGCCGTCAAAATAGATGTAATCTGTCAGTTAGATAGATGTTGTCTATCACTCTATAAATTTTCATACACTCATAAAAAATTTTCCTTTATAGGTTTGCTAAATCTTTCGAATAATGCATATTTCGAGTGTCACTGTCTATTACTTTATCAAATTTCAACACATTTTACTGTAAAGTTTTTGAGAAAAGTAAAGGCAAAATCACTCTAAATGTCAGTGCATTTTTAATCAATGTTCCACATTCACACACTCATAAAACATTTTGCTTTATAGGTTTGCTCAATGTTTTCAATTGTTCTTATTTAGAGTGTTCCCGTCTATTACTCTATTAAATGTCAAGTCATTTTACTGTAGAGTTTTTGAGAAAAGTAAACACAGAATCACTCCAAACATCAGTGCATTTCTATCACGTCTCATATTTAAACACTCATTAAACATGTTCCTTTATAAGTTTGCTCAAAAAAATTAATAAATACGTTTACAATTTGCCTTTGATTTTCCATTTAATTTTAACCAAAAGTGTACAGTAAAACGACTTTAATTAATAATTGAAAATGCACTAAGGGTTTCAGACCATCAGCCTATTTCTTGTCATTGTGCAGCTTTTTTAATCTACAACTGGTGTATCACTTCCTGGCTCTCACACACCACAGATGTATACTAGTTTATGAAGCAAACAATGAGCAGTCAGAATGCAACAAGAAGTTATGGGTTAATGTGGATGAGACAGAGGGAATCAGTGATGTAAACATGACTGAGAACAGAGACATTTCTGATCGCCATCATCATCTTTTCTCTTCTTGTGTTTATTATGGTGGATGTTTAGCCTGTATACATGTACATGTATTAGGTAACAACATTTTTAATTCGTGTTGTGTTAATATATCAATTAGGGCTGTCAAAATGCACATAATGCACTGGTTTTATTAACGCGTGATCAATGCAGCGAGCATTTCTGTTTGACCATTTTTTTTATGAAAATATAGATAAATAAATAAATAAATATAAAAGAGGCTAAATTAAAACCTTCAGCGCAACACACGTTTATTCACAATGTCTTTTCTTTGTTCAGATATAAAAAATAAAGAAATAAGCTCCACCGAAAAATAATTTTTAATCAGTAAACATTTGTTTTACTGATGCGCCAAGTCTCAAATCAGCACCAAAATCCGCCGTGATGCACACAATTATCCCTCTTGGGGGTCGACAAACGCACCAGCGTTTCTGCGTTTTGTGGCATTTTTTTTCCTTGTAACGCCGAAACGCACTTCTTTTTTGATCGTACAGATAAGAGCAATACATCATCCGAATATGTAAAGGGTCAACTTTTATTTGCACACACTCATAATAACAACAAAACAGACAGGGTTCTGCCACCTGTCTCCTCTCTTCCACAGACACACAAATAAAACACCCTGAATCATAGTGAATATTTGCCTCACAGACATCATAAGTATTTCTATAGAAATCATGAGTCTTTTTTTTCAATAAATCAATTCACATTGAATACAAATATTTTCTGATTATGTAATCCGTATGAAAGTTACAGGAGTTTCAGTTTCTCCAGTATCACCTAATTAAATAAAAACACAAAATAAAAGCAGTTTTGGCACGTAACTACCGTGTTAGAAGGGGGACGACTGTATACAGTAAAACGCTGCTGTACGAGCAAACGGAGATACGAGGGACCCTGCTCGCAAAATTTTACCCTATTTCACGAGCAAACCCACGCTGCCGGTACCTGTATCCCGTTTTCGGCCGAGGGAAGCATCAGTCGCTTAGTTGATGACGTATCACTCGGTCGCTCTCATTGTTCAGTGCAACAAAAACGTAACTTTTTTCAGTGTTATATTTTTATTTCACTAGAAATCTTGAAAAATGTCTCTCAAGAAAATCAGTGACGGTGCTGTGAAAAACGAAAGTAAATAGAATTACCATGGAAACCGAGGTTACGAGCGTGTTTACATTAATTCCTATGGGGAAATTTGTTCGAACGTACGAGCAAATGGACCTACGAGCAATTTTCAAGAACGAATTATGCTCGTCCAACGGGGTTTTACTGTACAGTAAAACCCCGTTGTACGAGCAAACGGAGATACGAGCGACCTTGCTCGCAAAATTTTACCCTAATTCACGAGCAAATTTCGTAGGCACGAGCAAACCCACAGTTCCCCGCTTTCGGCTGAGGGAAGCATCAGTCGCTTAGTTGATGAGGTATCACTCGGTCACTCTCATTGTTCAGTGCAGCAAAAACTTAACTTTTTTTGTTTAATATTTTTATTTCACTAGAAATCTTGAAAGGTGTCTCCCAAGAGAATCAGTGATGGTGCTGTGAAAACGAAAGTAAATAGAATTACCATGGAAACCGAGGAGGTTATGAGCGTGGTGCGTGTCTCACACTCGCATATCAACCACTACCACATGGGTAAGTGTTCAATTATTATACGGTAATTTGCGGTGTATTTGTTTGTTAAAATAGTCTACAAATACTTTTTGTGCAGAAATAAGCGATCGAATGAGATCTCGGAACGGATTAAATCGCTTTTACATTCATTCTTAGGGGGAAAATCAGTTCGAACGTACGAGCAAATGGACCTACGAGCAATTTTCAAGAACGAATTATGCTCGTACAACGGGGTTTTACTATAATTACAAAATATTCCCTTACAACTTTTGTAAAAAAAAAAAAAAAAATCAGCCAATCAGAAGCGAGTGTACGTGCTTTTAGTCATAGTCTCGCGACAAGTCTCCACCAATAAATTCTTTTGGGAGGCGGGCCTATGACGTAAACTTGGGTGATTTAACCAGACTGTATAAATAGCTGCTTTGATGTAATGGCTCATTTGTCGCTGAAACCGATACGAGCAAGTTGTATTTCATTTGCTTCTTCGGTCAACAGCGTACAAAATGAGAGAAATTATTCATTTGCAAGCAGGACAGTGCGGCAACCAAATTGGTGCCAAGGTAAGAAGTTAAAGCTTTTTAAACACTAGGGGATCATGAGTGTCATTAAAATGTTTCAATGATAAAATGGGGATCTTCTGGGAAAAAAAAGGTTGGGCACCAATGTCCTAGATGATGTGTGTGTGTGTGTGTGTGTGTGTGTGTGTGTGTGTGTGTGTGTATATGTGTGTATGTAGGTGTGTGTGCCGCTTTGAACCCCGCGGCTTAAACAACGAAGCGGCTAATTTATGGATTTTTCCTGGGTTTTTCCCGGTTTCACAAACTTCAAGCCAAAAAACTGAGCGACATAACATTAGACCAATGAAATTGCGCAACGGGTTCAGGTGAACCAATGAAACTCTTTATATTAAATCAGATGCGCTCCCACTGAATCGGGCCGTACCACATCAAAAATATGGATGAAGTTCCTCTGACGTTTGACCTGCCGCTCACTCGGACTGTCTACAGGAAATGCGAATCATTCTTCACGCTGAAAACAACCGGGCATGAAAAAACTGCACGGCATCGGGAGAAAAGCTTGACCAATGGTGATTTTTAAACGCACGACGATGCCAAAAGAAAAACTCTCGAGAGAAATTGTTGTGAAAGGAAGGAGGAAGACAGTGAACAATGACTTTCTTGCTAGGCTACTGTTTAGATACAAGCCGTGTTACAGACACTGTCTTTCGTTAAAGCCTGTGTAAAGTTCATTTGTTTCAATGTAGACACCTGCGGCTTATAGACAGGTGCGGCTTATTTATGTTCAAAATAAACATCTGTCAAATTCAGTGTGTGTGGCTTATATTTGGGTGCGCTTAATAGTCCGGAAATTACTGTAGATGGTGTGTGTGTGTGTGTGTGTGTGTGTGTGTGTGTGTGTGTGTGTGTTATTGAATTATATATGAAATAATTATTTGTTTCTAACTATTTTTTAACTATTGGCTAGTATATAAGCATTTATTTCATGTTTCATGTACGGTGTATAGATGGGTATACAGTTTGAGATTGGTTGTAAGCAACTGTGCGACCATGTGAAAGCGGCTGTATTCAAAAACAGGGCGACAAGGATCTAAAATAATTAGAAAT